>JAGDQP010013697.1:388-47125 GCA_022664845.1 Lepisma saccharinum
ATATATATATATATATATATATATATATATGTATATATATATATCCATTTTAATCAAACCATTGGAATATTCCAAAGGACTGAAACAAGATACAAAAAGTGTGCATTGAAATATCTACCGACATTACTTACGGGATAAGCTGTTATATTTTTTATTGTCACTTATTTTCTAGGATACTACATGATATGACTACCCCTTATGTTAGGGCAAACTGAATCATACAATGTTTACTGTACAGTGGTACATCTGTGTGAACTAGAAGAACCACAATGTATCACATCAATATCCCCTAAAGTATGGACATTCAGTACACATGTTGCGGTCAGTATATGATATTCCTGTGGCCAAATGAAGGACCCACACCACATTTAGTGCAGCTATGTCTAATAGAATGTACTTCAGAACACACAGTGTAATAGCCTACCTAAGACTAAATCTAAACTCCATCTTTGCAATCGGCCCTCAGTGTTCAAAGAGTTGTTTGACGTCACATTTTGGCTCTCCAATCAACACTAAAATGATTGTGCTTATAGCAGAGTACGTCAAGTTTTGGACCAGGTCTATGCTTGGGCCCCAGCCTGACCCGGGGACCCGATTTAGGTCTCGTTACCCGGTGGACAAAGTAGAACATTTGATTATATCCTTGGGATCGGAACCGGAGGTGTTACCCCCAGAGCACGAAAAATAATTTACGAAACTGGAGTTCATTTGATTCTCAGACCGGGTCAATCGGGTCAAGTTTTAGTCGGGATCACCTATGTCCGAGTGAGACCGGGTCATCAAAATTGACCTGGTTTCAACTCTGCAAATGCTACTTCTTCTATATAAGTTATTAGTATTCACTTTTTCAGAATTTCAGAATAATTCGGTATTTCAATATTCATATATTGTTCAATATATTGATACTGTTCGGAATTTCCTTATATCCATAGCCGGATTTACCACTAGGCCCGGGCCTAGGGGCGCCTTTCACAGGGGCGAATTTTACAAGGAAAAATTAGAAATCACTATTCGAAAGGCGAGACATAAAACATTTTCGAAAAAAAAAATTAAGGACCATGTAGGCGGAGCGCCAAACACTATCACCTTCGACCCGGGCGGCCCCCTCATTAATAACTGACTATATAATGTCGATGTTGGAAGGAGAAAAGGACGGGAGGTGTCACGGAGGAAGGATCAGGGCGCTGATAGTCATGGGCCTAGGGCGCCTATCGCATAAATCCGGTCCTGGATATATCGATATTTAGATTTTTCGGTATTTTGGTATCGTTCGGTATGTCGGTGTTTTCGTACTTCCGTATTCGGTATGGGTGATACAGAATTCTCGGTATTTGAAAATACCGATTTCGATATATCGATATTTTTGACAGCCCTAATTCTAGGTATCCTTTTGTGTACAAAAGGAGTCTGTGTAGTGTATTGAAGCAAACCACATCGCGTAAATCCAGCATTGACGTGTAGTGTATTGAAGCAATCCAGCATATGAAAAAAATTAAGTTGAACAACATTGGAAGAACTCAATTTAATTTCAGATTACGTGCGGAAGGTAAAAGGTACTGAGACATAGCCAAGTTTGTTCGAAAGCCACGCTCTAGCGTTGGATACATCATGAAAAAAAAACATAAAAAAGAACAATAATTGCTTAATAGAATCCGTTCTGGCTAACCAAGGAAACTGACTGCCCGGAATGAAACCTACATTCTTCATTCTGTGAACAAAACTCAAAGAATTAGTGCTAAAATTTCACTACCTCACTCGCCCATAACATCCAAGTTAATGTTACTCCACAAACAATCCAAAATTCATTGAAAAAATTGTAATTCAGAAGATGTGTCGCCAGAAGCAAATCATATATATCAGAAGAAAGCAGAAAGAAGAAGATCTAATTTTTCCAAGTAATATCTATATTAATGTGAGCGTCTTGAATTTTGGGAAAATGGTTTGTTCTAGGATGAGACTAAGATAAACTTGTATTGAAGTGATGTATATCAGGACGTGTGGCGAGAGTAGAATGAAGCTTTTAAGAAGCAGAATATTGCTCCAACTGTTAAAAATGATGGAGGGTCTGTTATGCTTTCAGGTTGCGTAATAACTAATGGAGTGGACAATATTCATACCTTGAATATGGCATATTGGATCTGCAAATGAGGAAGTAACATGGAAAACGCAACGTGTCCATCTAAGCAGATTTTTTAGAAGTGGTATAAAACTGGTTTCTACTGTTCTCTAGAATAACTCTAACCTGCTTGACGCTAACTGAAGTAAAATGAGGAATAATTCTTTTAGTGAACGTTATTCAATTCCTGTTTTATGATAAGGAGAAACGTAAATCAGCTTTGTACACGAGCGGTGAGAGCTTTCGGACTTGTGGGGTTTTGCTCGCTATCTTCTGAAATGTGGGCACAGGAATCGTGCAAAGTTGTTGGACTTGACAACTTCAAAACTTCGATTATTTTTATCACCAACCTTTATGCTCAATCTGGTATTTCTTCCAGGCGTATTACTATATTCATCCCGTGTAAGGACACAGAAGAAGATCATTGTATTTGCCAGAAGGCTGAAGAGTTTGTGGAGGAATGAAAAGACATATAAAAGAGAAGAATGTGAACAAAGAAAATATTTGGTACAGTGACCAAAGTATATTTTATTAGGAGGTACTTCATTGCCAACAGTTTCTCAAAGGGAAGTGAAAACCATTGCTGGTGTGTTGAAGGTATAGCTCTACACACAGCTAACACAAGTTCTATATCTGTTTTCAAGAACCAAAAAGGCACTTCCTGTCCAAATGATGCAACGAAACTAGAAGCAAAATGTCAGAGGATATTTTGTGTAAAGCAATTAAAAGTGGAACCACATATGACAAGTTTTTGACGTCTACCCTCGGTGAACATGTAGCTGCAAAGAACCTATTGGATGATTCTTGGTCAGGACATAAAGCTCTTACTATTTTAGATCAAAGTTTTCCGAATAAAGATATTAGACTGCCATTGAACACAACGAAATAAATGCCAACCTTTTGATGTGTACTTTCTCGGCAATATATACTCTACATTCGAGGTGTCGTTGATTTTGTAAGGTAATAATGTGGAAAATCACAAGTGAAGTCACACGATCGTTATTTCATCATCAGATTTCACTCTGTGATATACATCAGTTATGCGCTAAAATGTAATATTATGTTGCAATATACTTGGCAAAAGAAATGTTATGATATTGATACACCTATACCGTTGTTTGATAATATAATTATTGTATTTTTATGTAGAACTGTAGTACTATGAAACTTATGTGAAATGTGAAACAACAGCTTTTTTGTCAGACGTACATATTGTTAAGTTTCACTTTGCTTTGGCCACTTTATTGAACTATCACACTTTAACAATGAAGACCAGCTGTGTCTCACTGTAAGTCCATAATATAAAATCTAAATTTTTTAGTTTAAGGTACCTTAATTATTTTACGCAGGTGTTTTGTGACACCGTTGATAGGAAAGGTATCAGTATAGTCACCACACTGAAATATGTGTGTTTGTGATATCACCAACTACTTCTTCTCTATACACCTGTTGGAGCGTCTGCAGAGTTTTTATTTTCGCCACAATTTTAAAAGATTTTATTACTAGTGCCTTACTCGAACTATGGCAGCTAGAGCTTAGGTCGAAGTCCAACATAAAATATGCTGGGAATAAGATATATTGGTGGAGTCTTAGTAGTGGTGAATAACAGGTGGTCAGTGCAAATATACTTCGCCTCCGGTTCAAATGCTATATGCAGCATGATTTCTTAGTAAAGTAGCATTTATTTATATAGTCATTTAAATTTCTCGCTTTTTGGTATATACACTCGTCTACGCAATCCTTGCAGAATAACAATTAACCATATTACGAATTGACTCAGACTAATAACCTATTATTACATATGTATTAATAACCATTTCATTCCAGACAACGCGGCATCGATCACTGGTGGTGGGTTCCTTGGTGGAGCCCGACTAGCTTAGTTTTATTTCACGTATTTCACCGAGGTGATTTTGGAGCCAACGTCTGATCAACTATGCCAACTTTAGTTTGTTGATCGTGGCTTCTTTTCTAAGCTTTTATAAACCATGCATGACAATTCATAAAATTTTCCAAATACGGTAGTTTTTAATGATTATCCATTGGATTTCCGTCCGTCCACATTGTAAACTTAGAAAGTACAGAACTGAGGAGAGCATAATTTTGTCATCAACCTCTTGAAACTACACACATTCCGCTGATTTTCGCCACTTGCTCCTGTATATATATCAGAATAATTAAGTTTCATCACAAGTTGAAATTGATTGTTTAGAATCATGAAACATGAATAAATAAAGAAATTACCATAAACATTTGCTTTCACATTACATTAATTATGTTTATGACATCACTACCAGAGATAGTTTTGTTTTATTTTTACGGCTGAATACTCCCTGACCCTGTCTTTCGTTGTAAACATGATTTGTGAAAAAAAAAAAAACATTGAATTATTTCAACCGCTAAGTTTTAGAAGGTACATCATCACATGTACGTGTTTGTGCGGTTGATGTATGCAATGGCGCAGAAATGAATAATCAAACATAGGAAATTACAGTAAAGAGCATTCTTAACCGACCAATCCAATTTTCTGGAAAGGAAAATATGAAAACTTAAACTCAGGGCACAAATTAAATTTTAAAATACTGCCTAGATGCTAGCAATAGAAGCAGAGGGTGGAGACAACTTTCTCTATGAATTGTGTAAGAGAAAATGAAAAGTAGTGAAATGAAAAAAAACTGTACATAGGAATGGGAACGAAATCGGTCTGCGTGATTCAATCCACAAGAAAAACTTTATAGAGTTATACGACTTCGTGTGTCGTATAGAAATCTTTAGGACACAAATAAAATAAATTCGGGTCATAATATATTGAAAGGAAGGAAAAGAAACTCAACCTTTTGGTCACTTGGAAAAGCAACACTTTTGTCAGATATGACTATTTTGTTGCTTCATGTGTGGAATCCGAAGTTTCAAATGGAATTTTAGTTTCATTTTTTACTTCTATTTTCCTCTTTTATGGTGCTTCCACTTCCTTTTTAAATATAAAATTGTTGTTCTGTCAGGTACGATCAACTAAGAAAAAGCACGAACATTTTTTGTCATATTTTCCATTTTGTCATTACCTGCCTAGAAAACCACATTACATACGGAAAAAAATATCTTCACTTCTGAAGATTACTTTCCAAATATAAGGGACGGAGAAATCCACAATTTCGCTACGATATGTTTACAAATAATTTTGGACATTCTGTCTTATAAATGAAAAAATATTGTGCTTTCCACTGACAGACCACGAATTATATTCCCAGACAAAATGTTGAGAAACATGATAGAAATTCCCCTATGGACCGCATAATGTTTATAATAACGGTAATCATATACAGTTTGCGAATAAAAGATTAAGTAATCCTAAAACATGGAATAGTTAAAATATACTTGTAAATATGAAATAGATTTTTGAAACTAAATATAAAAGTAACTGGCAATTTTCAACTGTCATTTTTGTTATTGTGTAATGGCGTCCACGGATTGGAATCCTAATTGTGAGGAGACTGGTTCGATTCTGAAGAAATCATCGCCAGCATAACCTCACAGTCCCCATTGTACGAGGAAGGATCAAAAAGTAATGCCTCGTGTGTCACAAAAAATGTATTAATGAACATAGAACAAGAAAAGTTATTGCAGATCACAGCCTGAACTGTCCTCTACAGAAAACTACCCTTCAATATAGTCTCATGAATTTGAACACATGTACGCCATCTTTGAACCCAGGCGTCAAAACCATTTTGGAAAAATTCAGGTTGCTTTTTGACCCATGATTTGACAGCTGTTTTAATGTCATCCAAATCATTAAATCGGCAACCACGTAGGTGTTCTTTTAAAGAGCCAAACAAATAAAAGTTAGAAGGGGCCAAATCAGGGCTGTAGGGTGGGTGAGGCACAACTGACCAGTCCATTTTCGCAATCGCCTGATTTGTTAAAAATGACGTGTGTGGGCGTGCATTATCGTGATGGAGCTTGATAGAGTGAATGTCTTTCAGTGGTCTCTTCTTTCGTATTACTTCCTTAAGTCTCCTAAGTGTGTTTACGAGATGCTCAATGGATCAGCAACACTCTCAACTATAATGCGCCTGTCTCCTCGAATCAATTCCCCAGCACGTTCTCGATTTGCATCTCTGATCGATGTTGTCGGCCGGCCGCTTCTTGGTTTATCTGCGATTTCTGTTTCTCCGTTGCTAAACTTCTTCACCCAACGCCGCACATTTCTAATGTCCATTACCGCATCCCCATAAACATTTTTCAAACGATTATGGATTTCCTTAGGTGGACAACCTTCTTTCGTCAAAAATTCGATGACTCTTTCATTTAGCTTCAGATCCATGATTCTAATTACTCAATCTGAACAAAAGCCCGTACATTAGCAGACTAAGGTTATGTATATAATATCATGCATAGATAATTCAGTAGCTGTAATAGAAAAATATATATATATAATGAGGGAGGCATTACTTTTTGATCCCTCCTCGTACAAGAGAATATCATGGCGTGCCGAAACCTACAGCGATTCATTCGACACCAATGAGCATCTCTAAGATTCCATCGCACAAATTTGCACCGAACATTGACGAGAGAGTTGAAGTTCCAGCCCTACAAGTTGCAAACTCCAGCACCTGAAACCCAATGGTCACTTACAACGTATACAATTTTGTGAGGAACTGAGGAACAAGGTGATAAGGACGACGATTTCATGAACAAGCTGTAGATGTCGGACAAATCCCAATTCCACCTCAATGGCTTCGCCTATAGCCGATTCTAATGAAACTTTGTACATAATAACTAGACCATATGAGAGTTCCAATAGACCAAATCCTATGTCCTTACAACTTCTGGTTATCATGGAAAGCGCGTCCAAAAATGACCACTTGCGGATTCTAATTTTTATAGTGTTTTTCAAAATAAATTCAGATATCTCGGGAATGGCTTAAGCTATCAAATCCAAATTTCGTTTGAAAAGTACTAATACAATGAGCATGTTGAAGTGTAAACCAAAGGACTATACGGTTAATTTTACGAATTATAAAGCATATTATGGGGAAACTATTTCTTTAATCAGAACCATTTAAAGCACAAGGTCATTAAACAGTATAAAATCACATTTCAGAGCTATGTAGATCATGTTAACGTCTGTAGCTTACAACCGCTTACAAATACATTTTGACAAAATTTAAAGACATAACGTAGTGAAATAAGCGTCTAGAAGTAGGCTAATTGTCATCATCAGTTTCCCAGTTCATGTCTACTTGCTCAGAGATTTCGGCAGCGTCTGTACTAGCGTCTATACAGCGTCTTCCGGCACCTGCTGTTTTTAGAGCACTATTCTTCGTTGCTGTGTGTCACGATTGAACTTCAACTCGCAAACTCCCTTGTTGCTGCTTCTCAATGGATATATCTTAAGCACTTTCGTCTATGAAATGTTCGGCTGTATCACTAGGTGCCTGCTTCAATTGATAAACGCCTAGCGTAAGATCCCATAATTGATCTTCCGACAAAACTGGGAAATCAGGCACGGAATCGACAATCATAACTACCCAGTTGGCTTGTCGTTTATCCTACTGTTCATTATTGACAGTTTCTTGTAAACCATTAGTTGCCTCCACAAGTGTGACTGCATTTTTCTTGCGATATATTCATCTGTAGACGTGCTTCTCGCAAACGCAAGATGATAGACGTTGACAGACGATACGGACGTAATCTATATTACCTATTTGTGTGTTGGGTATTACATTATCCAGAGCCTTCCACTGCTTAAATCTGCTGTCCGCAAATTCCACCACCTACCGTATTCTTGTTACTATCCTTGATTTATTTGCCTGCAACGTCGTATGCTGTTTTTGTCCTTTCTTCAGGAAATCGGACATTTCAGAATGGAAATCTTAGTCTAACAGAAGAAGGAGTGAATCCCGGAACCATTTGTCGACAACGAAATTATCTTTCTCTAGAAGACATGCTCGCATTTATTCGATCTTGTTTTTAAGCATCTGTTCTGATATTTTAGCGTACGTGTTCCTAGAGTCAGCCGATAAGCAGTAAATGTTTTATATTTCAAACACGGCTGAAGATATCGTGAAGTTATTGTAACCTGTCCATAACATTCGTACTTATCACATAAAATGTGATTTGGATATCTCAAGAACTTTCAGAAATATGGTAGTTTATTTAGCTCAATTTCAAACATATACTTCGACGTGAGGTACTCAACATTAGAGTATAAAATGTTTCTTCCAACCATCAGCCCCCATCAGTTACAAAATGATTGAATATGTCCTTCTACATTACATGAAAATTTTTTCAGGGAACTATCGTTTTGTTATACACTTCTTATTTTTAAACGATAGGTAAAATTTTCAGATATGAATATCTTAGAAATAGTGGGAAAACGTAGTAGTTTACCAATATTTTACTTTTTGCAAAATAATATTTAAATAGACCAAAAAAATCTGTAATTATGTTTCTGTCCTTCACTTTATTAGGGAATTAATATGAATTTAGAGATATTTTTGGAATCACAAAATCTTACTGATTCGAAAGTGATAGAACGAACTCATCAATGCCAATATCTTACTATCAAAATGATTGGAAATGGTCGCCTGACTTGTAGTAATATTTCAGGTACGCTGTGCGCATAATTTATGAGTAGGAAAATAAATAATTTGTTCTTTTTGAGTAAACTGTTTTCAATTTGCTCACCAGGGCTCAGGGCTAATCAGGAGTTCAATCATCCCTTCTGAAAGATATGTATCCGTTTCTGGAGGTAATATCTCATGGAAGAAATAATAGGATTGGACGGCTCGTGTTCCCTCCACACCCCATGCCTTTTGGATTCGACCACCCTGTTGTATATCAGCATACACTCCATCCCATTCCACTACTCCGTTACTACTGTTAAACAGTCCTTCCCTTCTCCGCTGTCTGTCATTCACAAGACAATCTTCGGCAAGTGTATGCACGCGCTTGGCGTATTCTCACTTTTGGGGAGGTTTTACACAGAATGTAGCAGCTAGTAGCAGCTAAATCTTGGATGCCCTGAAATTATTTATTCTATACTGTATATAATGAAAAGTCAGAGCTTGGCCTCGCTTGGATTTTTGTTTATAAGTCTCGATGAAATCGGGAAAACGATCCACAGTTTTACAAAAACGTTAGGATGCCACTTTCAACTACAATAAAGCTATTATTGTAGTGAAGTCGATCTACAAAACGTACCATATTTTTCATAACCAATTATTTGCCGCAATGGCAGCTGCAGACAGAATATATACACAAATGCATTTCGAAAATGTTGCGAAAATGGGCAACTTTGAGCGCACATGCACTATTGCTTGTGTTTTAAGATTACAAAAGAAGTGGGTTAGTGTTTATGGGACATTTAACTACAATATAAGATGATGTTCGAGTTCATTTCTTAAATTTGAATTTTGGGATTTTGTCCCCCTTTTTTTTTATTTCGTACCACTGGGTGTCGGAAGGGGCGCGTTAGCCTGAGATATTCACAGCAGTCATTGGACAGGGACTGATCACTATCAAGGACACTATTCTATTATCATCATTATTCATTTGGCTATTCCGTTACAGTTATATTGGAAACAGCATACCAAAACAGACCTGTTTGTGCTCAAGATAGTTCTAATTCGGTTCAATGAGCCAAAATGCCATTTTCTGATTCAATAGAATGAGAAACCAAAATTTGATCATCCCCAATCATCACACATCGTTGTCCAACAGAGATATAATTATTGAGCAACGCTTTTTTACAGTACTTGTCAGCAATACAACATTTACTTACACACCTTCCCGTTTCCGCCCAGCTGACGTCCACCTTCCGTCCAGTCTTTTTCATCTAAAAGTCACTCTTCATTTTTAAGGTTACTCTGTCCCAACATCATGTGGAACATATCACTGTTTGTTAATACAAGATTTGAGTCTTAATCACTCATCACACATTGAGGACTTGTAGAAGACAATCTAGTATTGAAGCATCAACATCCAAAATTCAAAATGATTCCGTCGACCTCAGCAGTCATGTGTACTAAGTGGCTGGGTCGCTGTTGAGGAGGTTGCAGATTCAAATCCCGTCTGGGAAATGGATATTTGTGGAGTTTTAAAAAATATATATTTAATCGCGACCGGCCGATCAGTAGTTACTAAAATGAGCCAAACAAAATAAAGTTTATTAAATGGTTTCAACTCAGAAGGCTTTTCTTAATAATGAGGAAAATATTCAATAGTATTTAGGTTAAGCATGTATCTGCTCATACAAGTGTTGATATATAAAAATTTGCTTGGGAAACGTATAAAATATTACCCTGAACTGGAGTTGTGATTAGGTCTAACGTTGAACACGAATTCAATTACTTCCTCTGGCTCACCTCCGCATGGACCTCCAAATTTAACAAAACTTTCTGGTAAAGTCTATAATATTCTGTCGATGTTTTAATCCGTATTCTTTTCTCTCCTAGGGACCGAGGATCATGTCTCCCCTGCCGCAATCTCTTCCTCTCCTTTCCTATAGAACCGCAAATAGCTTCACCTTATTCACTTTCTAGGAGACAGGATCACGAATTACAATCAACCTTCCTTCAGGTCGTTTCTTCCTCCAAACAGTACTAATCCAACCCAACTCAATTTCTCTCCAATCTCCGTTTCTCCGTTGCCAATCATCTCTCTCTCTCTCTCTCTCTCTCTGTGTGTGTGTGTGTGCTTGTACCACATCTCTACACTTCGAAGTTAACATAGTTTGATTGTATCCATATAGCTAATCTGAATTTACCATTAGAAAGAAGAGAGACGTTTCAAATTTTGGTACGTCGTTTCTGAATTCTTCTCCTGTATCTCGGGGCTAATTACATTTGCAATATTCTAGAGGTGGACATTTCTATCTGTAAAATAATAATAATAAAAATACTTTTCAAAGACATACTTTTTTTAAACGATTCGTAATAAAAAGTAAAAATAATTTTGTTTATGCATGACTAAAAAGAAATGCATGTGGCGCTCTCTCATATACAATCACTTTATAAATTTTTGAATTGGCGCGTCCCATGCTTTTCGTTTTAGTCATGTATAAACAAAATTATTTTTTAATCTTTAGTACGAAATGTTTAAAAAAAAGTATGCCTTTAAAAAGTTAAAAAAATCGAGTTATTTTGGTGTTTGGACACTTTATCTCACGCAACCTTTTGTGACCCAAATCCTAAAGTCTTCTGCGATCAGTCATACTCTACATCTTCGCAGGCTAGTATTTATTTTAGGATAAACAAATCCATATTTTTAAAAAAATATTAAAACATGCTTTTAAAATGTATAAATACGCGTATATAGAAATATATGAAAGTAAAAATGGAATGTCGTATTATCACCCGACTCACGTCGCTGTGCAAAATTTCATCATTGTATGACGCCGGAAAATGAGTTAAATTAACGTTGCAAGATTTGAGGACACCACGAACCATTCGAACTAAAGAAAAATCTGTAAATAATAATAAAAAAAAGACATTTTCTTCTATTTAAACAATAATTGCCTGAGCGAACGAATTACGTTTTGTCTAGTGAAATCCTACTCTTTGTAGTTTGTATCTCACTTACAGTACAAGGATGCTTAAAAAGTTTGTTTTCCAGCTTTAGAGCAGAGTGGAGTAGTTCGTTTTTACTTCCTATTATGAACTATGAATGTGGAAGAACGATAGTGAATGTAGGAATGCTGGTCGTCATTTACGCTAACTAACTCTGTGGCTTACGAAACCCGCAAGTTCATCGCCGCAGTCACAAACGTTCGAAATAAGATTCTATGCTAGGCAAAATCAAGCAAGTTTTCATCACGAACACCTAGCTCTTGAAGATATCTATTTTTGTTCTCCCTACGACATTTTGGTCTTCCCAACGGTCTCCTTTCCTCCGGCTTTTCAACCAAGATGAAATACGATCTTCGTTTATTCCCATCCAGACTACATGGCCTTCCCATCTTAGTCGTCGCGATTTCATTATTCTTACAACGTCGGTTAACTCGTACAATAGGCATGATACCGAGACGGAGACTGGTATTGGTCTCATCTCTGTCTCGTTCCGAATTCGAGACCAAGACCGAGAACGAGACTAAGGTACAGAAATCAAGACGAGACCGAGATTCTATGCATGGAGACTTATTCAAGACGAGACCAAGGTCCAGACTTATCCATCGAGACGAGACCGAGACTTACCTCTCGAGACTATAAGCTTTATTTTCATGAATGTCGCTAATATTAATTTAATGCTTTTGTTCATGTTGTTTCATACTAGAGGAAGTCTCGTGACAGTTTCATTCTGATAAATTTTATTTAACATGTATTGTAATTTAAAATATGACTATAAGAAATATAAGAGTCAAGTTATCAATGCCACAATATTTTCTTTTGTCTTTCAGTAATAATATAAAAGTGTTTGAGATTGATTGGGGACGGATAAATACAGACATTTATTTTCTTCTGCGAATTTTCATCCCCATGCTTTCTTCCTACTGATAGACTTTTACTTCTGTAGACACTCTCCCATTTACATCTGCCTCTGCTAGATTGATTCCGTAAAAACTGTAAAGCATACTGAAGAAGCCAAACTGTCTAAATTGTAATATAGATCTTTTCTTACACCATTTACTTATTATATTTTTAAAAAATGGAAAGATTGTTTCAATACTAACTGGTACCTTAGAAAAGATGGAGACAATATATCAATATATTTCTACGTATATGGAAACAAGCAAGTCGAAGCTGAGTCGCGGGACACCTCAACTATCTTCGCAGCCCTGGTAGTTCCTCATTTAAAAGTTGTCGACAGACAGACATAGCGATTGTATAAGGCTAACCAGCACTTGTTGCTGAAGCCTAAATTTTGTATAATGTTTCCCTTAGGAACTTCACAGTTTAAGCAGCGGGAATTCTGCACTATGTATTACGTAAATATACTTATACATTCGATAAAAACAGTATTGTTTTCATAAAAATCAATTGAGGCGGAGCGAGTATCAAATTTTGATTATTTATATGTCGTTGGTGAACTTTCGCCGAAACCCTCGGAACAACAACTCAACCACCTTCATAGCCCCAGTAGTTCCTGAGTCGAACGTTGTTGACAGACGGACATAGAGGGCATATAAGATTGTACATATGATGCCTTAGACACAGTAAGGTTAACTTTTTTACCTATTAAGCTGTGCTTTGCTAGGAATTTTGGAATTACATTTTAATCTAATAACACGGCTTATTTGAAATAGGCCTACCAATGTGCTTATTTCAGTTTATAAGATTCACAATACGCTATTTGAAAGTAGTGCATACCGGCAACCAGGGACGTATTTAGGGGTGGGTCGGAAGGGTCCGGACTCCCCACACAAAAATAACTCGGAATTTTGTGGAAAAATAGTATAACTTCAGGCGTAATTACGTACATTTAATACATATTTCATGCTCAGACACTCCGTTGATTCCCCGGAAGCCCTTGGACCCCTCCCAAAACCAACTTTTGGATACATGCCTGAAGGGGGGAGGAACACATTCCACTTTTTTTTTCTTTAGTGTATGGACGTACAGCTGTAACCCATACATATGAATTGGTTCGGTTAATCAATCAAGAGCAGTATTGTAAACTAATTGATTCGTGTGGTTGTGGAGGTCGGTAAATGCTGTTTTCAATTTCTTTGTATTTGATTATGTCCTTGTACCAAAGTTCACAATAAGTAAAAATTTTGTGAGGTACCGTACATTGTTAAAAATTTTGTTAACGTTTCTAGAAATTCTAAGAGAAGTTTCGCAGAATTTTTAGTATTTCGTGTTGTTTCACTGGAATGGAGGAAAAGTCAGAGACTTTTCGTAAATTCTTATGATTATCTGGATATTTTTCGTTTTCAGTTCTGCACATACGCAGAATGAGAAAACTTTTTTCTCGTAGCAGTGCATGCAGTGTTGGTCAAAAGTTTCCAGCCGCCATTTTGTAAGTTCCAATTTTGGTAGAAATGGGAAATATTTTGTGTGAATGGATATTCCGAGCCCTAATTGACAATTTCATAAATGATTAAAATGTGGCGTAAGTCGTGGGATCAACTTCGTTTATATCTTCGGGATTCAGCCAAAATAATTCTAACATTCTATACTGTTTTCTTTTAACTGGAAATTTAGAACAGTCAGTACGTCGCCGGAAATTTGACTAAAGAACCCGTGTTCAAATCTTTAGACTTCCGTTTATTTTTGCTCCCAGCATTCCTTGAGTACTGTATTATGAATACCTTTTATTACCCAAATTACTGCAAATTCCCTGATAGCTATGGTTGCCTAGCTTTTCTCAAAATCTCAGGAATGTTTCGGAAAATCTTTAACAGTGTACGTTCATATGTTTCTATAAATGTGGTAGAAAATTTCGATTAAAATGTAGAATTTTTATTTTTAACCTAACAGTTATTCAGTCAATTTAAATATAATTTAAGAATAGCAGAACTTAGATATTACGTATACAAATTTCACAGTTTGTGGTATAACATAGATCCGTTTCCATAATATAAATATTTTCGTGTATCTCATTTATTGGTATTCTATATATCCTAGCTAAAGCTTTACATTACTTCAAAAATTTTTTATCTCTATTTCAGAACATTATTTCTAATCTAAACCCCAAATTAACAATGTAACAAACTATGTTCATATCATATTAATATTCTTGATCTTGTACTCAGATCTGAAAACCTGCGTATCTATTTCAAACAGTCAAGGGACGGAAATGTTTTAGTCTATCATCTTTCGAAACTCTCGAGACGAGACCGAGACTAACGTGTCGAAACTTGAGACTAAGACGAGACTGGGGTTTACAGTCGAGACCGAGAGCAAGACCAAGACCGGAATTTTCAGATCGAGACGAGACCAAGACTGTCCTAAAAAATTCGAGTTGCGAACGAGATTGATGTCAGTCTCGTCTCGATACCATCCTTATCGTACAGTCCATGGAGTTCTTTATTGTGCAATCTCCTCCCTTCCCCGGTCATATAATCCTTTTTCGGCATGTATATTCAGTGTGGAAATTGAAGCACATCGTAATGGGGCGAGTGTTTCTCGAATTATTGGGGATTATAAACGTTTTGTAATCCATTATTCCGTATTTATAATGTTTTTATTGCATGAATTTTATCAGGAGCTACTTGGATTCTGTCCCTACATTTTCTGGTTTACTGTCACATTCATCTTAATTTATCTAATCACAAATACACTAATATATACGCATGAAACACATTTTATGAAACACAAACATTATAAACAAGAATAACAAACATTATTGTGTCATCAATTAACTTTATTGTTTCGAATGCACTATTTTGTAATGAATGTCGATAATTCTGAATATAACTTCTAGAATATATAGGCGTATAACGAGATTATGTACCAAAGTAATAATTTACGGGTCCTCACATCAAGAGGTCTCGGCGCCGCACAGTGGTGCCAAGTGCCAAAAACGTGGCGAAAAGTCGAAAACATGATTTATTTTTCAGAAACTTCACTACAATAGTGTTTTTGATGTCGCTGAATTTAAATTTGACATTAGTCTTGTCAAAAAACAAAATGGCGGATCCAATATGGCGGATATGAAATTGAAAAATGTGTTCAATAAATGCAAATAGTTTTTTTTTTGGAAAACGTACATATAATAATGGTTATGGGATCGCTGAATTGAAATTTGACATTATTTTTTCAAAAAACAAAATGGCGGATCCAATATGGCGGATATGAAATTGAAAAATGTGTTCAATAAAAGCAAATCGGTTTTGTTTGAAAACTTACATATAATAATGGGTTTGGGATCGCTGAATTCAAATTTGACATTATTTTTTCAAAAAACAAAATAGCGGATCCAATATGGAGGACTTAAATATAGAAAATATTAATATATCAATGGAAATCGGCATCTATAATATTGTTGAGGTCACAGATTCTTTATTTAATGTTATTTGTTGGATAATTATGAGGCAGATGTAAGAAATCAACAAAACTAACAATACAAACAATTATTTGAAGAACTAAAACCAGGGAAATGTTTAATGGCTCCAAAAAGGAAACGTTATTGCATAAAAAATGAACAATACAAAACGGGCACGAACGGGCTTCAGACTTTGTAGTACTATGTTAAACAATGATTTTGGTCATAAGAACAAGTTATTTGATCGTGGGACATCGTGGGACTTACGACTTTTGCATCACGACATTTGAAAATCGACAATTTACAAGCGTAGTTTAATTGTTTAAGTTATACAATAACAATTAATATACTTACTAACAGTAAAAAATACTCTGCGCGGTCGAATATAAAATACCGATAGCGTTTCAATGTGGCGATATGCTACTCGCCATTCACGAGAGGTTACAGCAGCTTAAAGTAGTCAGCTGCTTATACTGACCGTTGTAAACGCTCATTTTGAAGGCGGCAGGTACCAACCTAACTATTGAGGGACTTAAACCTTCCCTACTTACAACTTTGTTTTGGGGACTTTTTGCCACGTTTTCGGTATTTGGCACCATAGTGCGCCGCGGTGGCTCAATGGTGCCGATCCAGGTGGTCGAGCGGTCTAGTGCGGTAGTCTATCGACCTCAAGGATCGTGAGTTCGAATCCCACCTCTGTGTTTTTGAGTGTGTTTTAACATATATTTAAGAGAGAACAAGGTATAATAAGGTAAAAACAAGTATAACGAGTTGAACACGTCGCCCGCTAACGGAAAACCAAGTTAAAAAAAATTGTTAGAGTGCTTGCCTCTGGCGCTTGGGGTCGGCAGTTCAAACTCTGCTCGTGCCAGCTGGACTTTGTGGTGGACAAACACCGTGTGCGTGGGTTTTCTCGGGGTTCTCCCGTTTCCTCCCACTTTCTACATTACACAAATCATCTCATCATCACCCATCCGATCTGAGCCAAAGTTACCTAAAGTAATTAAAAATTAAATTCAAAAATTTAAATCAAGAGGTCTTGATACTCAGATTTCCTATTCTTTAAGCCGAGATGTTTGAAGGTTCGTAAATTAAGACGTCATTGCCCACTTCTTCAAATTTCTATTTCATAACAAACATCTTCAAATAATAGATTAACTAACTTGAAATATATTCTTAAGTACTATCTGGTTTGCTTTCCAAAATACCATCTTTGCCCTCCCTTGTTCTTTATTTTTAAACATATTAAAAGAGAAGGCGTGATTTCTAAATCTTTTTAAACCAAGTGTGAATGGGGGTTCTTTTTCTCTTAGCTTGAGTTTTGAAGTTACTTCGTCTATAGCTGAATGACGACCAGGAAATAAATAGTTTTCCTAATTAAAGGTTACCACATTCTACACAGATTTTTTTCTGTTCGGAAATCCACATGTGTTCTAAGACTTATTTGTTGCTCTAATTTCAAATATGAAAACTAACATGTACATTTGGTATATTTGCCGTATTACAGGTATTGCATTGTGCTATGACAATGTTGGAATCTTCTCGTTTTTTCCTCAGGACAGGATAGAGTGGGAGTAGTCGACCAAGGCCTAGTTTATAGGTACGTGACCAGAATTTGTCTTGTGTGACTGAGGAAAACTACTGGAAAATTCTGTCAGTGTGGCCGACAGCTGGTATTGTTCCCAGGAGCTTCCGATCATTCCACCAAGTTACGGTTGCTCGGTTCTTTTCTTGCAATTTTAACATTAAATACACTGGTAAGACATTTAGTTTGTCTGTTCTCGGTATGCAACAATGTTTTCTAAAATTACATAACAAAAATCACAAAGAGAGCATTTCTGCGGATCCTGAAATCCACAAACTCATGAAAAATAAAGGATCTCAGAACCTTAATCCGTGAACCCAATTGATAAATAGGAATGTATATAATTAAGGTTTGTTGTTCAAACCTTTCTGGGAAACAGAAAAGATCCTAATTACAAAAGAATGTTTATAATTGAAAGTTAATTAGAAAAAAAAATACATTGTACGAAATTTCTCAGATCTTACATTTCTGTGTAACATTCAGTGGCGGGTCGTCACGAGCAGTTGGTGAGCACCAATTCGCTTATTTATTAAGAATTCACTGCATAAAAAGGCACGACATATTTAAAACTGATCTAGCAAGATGCTCAGCACTGCTTAAGATCGGCATGTAGTATTATTGGTAACCCAACTAAGTTAGGAATCTTGCACAGCTGTTATCCAACTGGATTTGCCCGGGGGAGGGGGAGCCTTTTGATAGTCCTTCAGTCGCTTTTGAGCTCGCGAGCCGCCAGTAGTAACACTGTTCGATATCTCTGCATTTTTTGACGTGACGCGGTACGTCGACACGACCTTGAACAAGAATTGGTGATATCCACGGAAACACGTCAGAACTTCTAAACTGAAAAACGATCAGAACGTCTGAAGAAAGTGACGAATCGTCTAAAGAAAGGAACAAATCGTTTAAAACAACAAATGATCCAAGCACAGTGCACGATGAACTAGTTCTCCATCCTCCTTGTGTGTTCATCTCCATTTATATCTGATGCCTGGAATCAGTGTTGCCAGACATAGCGTTAGAATTTGGTTCACATTATTACTGAGACAGGCTATATTATAAAAAGAATAAGGGAACAAAGAATATAATTATTATGTTCGTTTGTGCTTTTTGCACGATTTTCAATGTAAATTAGTCTATTCTTCCTTTCACTGAATTGATTCAGTTTACTCAGGTTTCCACAATTTCTAAATTTGTTAAATTTAATTTTTTACATAATATATATATATATATATATATATATGTGTGTGTGTGTGTGTGTGTGTGTGTGTGTGCGTGTGTGTGAGTGCATGCGTCGGGCGGGGGGTGTTGAATACAACCCTGAAGAATGCAACTTACAAAGCAGAATCTTATTTCAATAATAAAAAAAATCCAACTATTGCAGACACTGCTGTTTCGAGAGTGAAATACATAATAAAAAGCAGTTGAAGAATGGAATAAAGGAACTAAGATGAGGAACGTATAGAAGCTTTCCACATTTTCATATCATGGAGCTGGAAACGCTCGCAAAACCCAACTGCAGATGATTTTTCTTTTCCTCTTATATATTTTTCTTCCTATCTCCCAATATATCCAAATTTCATTTTCCCACCCATTTTCCAGTCGTTCCTTCTTTTGAGATCCCCTCTTTGAGTTTCTTTCACCCCTTCGCTCCCCACTCAGCGTCTCTTCTAACCCACTATCGATGCTTCTTTGTCCTAGAAAAAAAAAAAGAAGGACGAAAATAAAAGGAATGCGAAAGAGCCAGTCAGCCAAAGCCTTTGGTAATGACGTGTTAGCCTTAATTAAGATGCCATTAATTGCATTTCTCTTTTTGCTATAAATTGCAGAAATGAGAAAATTCCTTCCCCTCCTCTTTGGCGGGATTGTCTGGGGGTCTCATTTCCTTTTCGTTTCTATTTTTTCACTTTCTCATTTTCCTTTCTATTATTTGGGGTTTTGTTTGAAATGAGGTGGAGTGGGGGGAATATTAGATTGAAAACAGCAAAAAGAACTGAAAGTTTGTGTATACATTTAGATTTATTGTTTCGTATTACCAAAATAGACACATTATCACGAAATGTTTCAAGCAAAAATTTTAGTTTTGGGATTGTATTTGAATATTACAGTAGTTGATGTTTACCCATAGCAATGTAACGAAAAATTGATCAGAAAGTAAATTGCAGTAAATATAATTTGAGACGTTTATTTTTCTTGTAACCAAATGTTTTGATTACGGTGATGACTATGTTCAATATAGTATTTTATATCCTTCTCTTTTCCGTCTATGTATGGACAATCTCCCATTGCATGCCACGTCATCTAAAGCAAAAAATATTCTCTCTGCTGACTATTGAATTATTTCGATAAACCAAGTCATTTCTTTTTCTTCTTTATTTAGCAGAATGTTGCTTAACCTAAAAAAAAATACATCTCTGACCTCTTGAATTATTGTAATAAATTAAAAGTTTAAAATACATACCTCAGAATTTTATATTAGTACTATTTCTCTAAATCAAAGAAGAATCAAATTTCATCTACCAATTTGCTTGGAGATAATCCTACTGTTAAAGTTTCTTTTTATAGAGACCTTAGAATTTTAGATCTTTAGGCAATTTTAACTTGGGCTCAGATATGGTTGGAGGGAGAATGTTGGAAGCAAGTTGGTCAGGGTTTAATTTTGAATGTATCATCCAAGTATTTGCCTACTGTGACTGAGGACGAACCATGGAAAGCCTCAGTACGGATTGATGTTTTCTAGAGTAGTTCCCAAGACTTTGAGATTATTAAGCCAATGCTATACCAACTTACCTACGGCCTCTCGGTAGAAGGTCCTTGGAAAAAACTATGGTAAATTTTATTTTTACATGGGCCAGTCTAGTAGCTTTGGACTTCGGCCCGTCACGATTCGCCTTCAGCTGTTAAGTGTTAAAATCCACACCCATGCCCCTGCCGGGACTCGAACCCGGGACCTTCGAGCCGATGACCTACCGCCGCAGACCGCTCGGCCGGCTAGAAGGTCCTTGGAGTTGTAATTGACAAAACTCTTATGTTTGCTGATCATGTGACTTCTATAATTAACAGTGTTATGCGTTTGCTTGACTTTATAGATGTACTGATTAAGGACCTTTCTTCATTGAATATGTCCTATAAAAACTTAATCTAATTTTCCTCATTGAATACTGCCTATAAAACTTTAACCATCCTTGCTTTATTAAATATTTTCTATAAATCTTTCATCTTCCTCAAAATTGAATAGTGGTCCCCCAGTTCGGAACATGGCTAGTATGTCAGGTGCTTTGAACTTTGAAATATCTAGGAAAAAGTAACTGAAGACTAGTTAGAAAAATTGAGCGTCCGCAGCTCAGCTGGTACAGCGTTGGCTTCACATTCGGGAGGTCCTGAGTTCGATAAAAGTGGCCCACTATCCTACCTGAAGTTTATCTACTTTTCTTTCCTTAGTTTCACTAGGCAAATGCCGTCATAGCATCTTCTACTTAAGCCCTGACTGACACCTTACAGCATCCTTTCTCTACATTATCCCGGTTTGAGCCATAGATGCCTAAAAGCCATATATAAAATTCAGAGAATACGTAGAAGAATAATGAGAGTAAGGAGAGAATGAGATTAACTATATACGAATGCGACGCTATGAGGACCGCTGGGGCGAAGAGGTCTAGTATTACTTGCGTCATACGCACCAGCCAATCCTGTATAATGTGACGCAATCCTGCATGCACAGTTGCAGTTGCGTATGGCGTCACCAGAAGAAGATACTCACTCCGTCTTTTGATAAAGTCGCCTCGTAATCAAAAGTTCAATGAAGCCCCGCTGAACTTGCATTCGTGACTACAGGCAAGGTAAAAATAATCGACTGTTTCTTACCTCTGCTTTGATTTTAACGTCTTAACCTGCCAACTCATCTATGTAATGATTAACTCCTCCACATCACTTTCCATCCTCATCAATTCTTTAGTTTTCCAAAGTTCAGCTTCGGCTCATCTGTTATATGGATTGTAGGCGACTTTCCGCCCTTAACTTCCAACATTCATTTTGGAAAATATGCCAATAACACTACACTTTACGTACAGGGAAGACTGTAAACAAGATCAACATGAACATGAAAACTGTGATAGTTGTGAAATGGTGTCAGCATTGGACTTGGAAAATAAAAGCAGTAAAAGCCCAGCCAGTTAGAGTCGTTCTACTGATAAGCGATTCCAGCAGCCATAGAAATCGTGTCTTATACTTCTTATAGTTGAAGAAACACCAATAGAAACAACCAAACACAATCGAGTGCTTACGATTTAACCGGTGGTGATATTACCTGGAAACCTCAATTACTGGACATTACTTCAAATGCCTATTTACGATCAAATCTCCTAAGCGACGTGCTGAAAGAACTTGGGCTTGAATACACACAAGTTGTTCTTAACCTATGGTTTCGTCATCTGGATTTGATTCCCGTTCTTCTTACTATGAAAAAGTTGATAGTGAAACGACATGCTCTCCTAATTATTTCCAGTATTAAGTACTCTCCTATCTTGATACCTGTCTTTTATCTCCCATCTTGAAAATCTATGCATTAAACACATAGGAGCGCGTGGATTTCAACAATCCTCTATTGTTCCATGCTATGTATGTATACACTCCCACAAGCAAGGCTATTGAACATACCTCTCTTTCTCTGCTCTTCACACTTTTTAGTTATATTCTTCAAATCATCCAGATTTTCCCTTTTTACGACATTTCTTTTCCCCTCTTATCTTCCAATTATACCAAACAATCACTTTGAAAATATAGGGACTAGCCCTTTAAAGACAGCTGGCCTCTGATTAGCAAAAATGAAAAAGAATACAGTCAAATTAAGCGTTCCTATTTCCTTCTAAGATGGGTTCATTACATTGTAACGAGTGCATTGAGATTTAAATATTCATCCTGTTCTTTTAGTAGAGTACCGTCGCTATGCCCTTCTAAGAAAATTTTATATCGAGGGTGAAACATTGATACCTCGTAAATACAAACTTGCCATTTTACAGGATGCAGTAAAACAACTGATTTGAAAATTGCTACTAAAGATTCTGGATACATTCTCTGAATTGTCATCAACAATTTCAACAAATATGTTTATTAAATGGTATTAAGTATTCAATGAGTTTTTTTTTAAAGTTAGTATTAACAGTTACTCAACATACAAGACATGAGAGGTTTCAAAGCCAAATTAGTTCGAAGAGAAGTTACAAGGTTTTATTAGAGGTCAAGTTTACAGCTTCTCACTGGCTAATTTTTTTTACGAGGTTTTAATAGGAAAATCCGCCGTATTTTTTTTTCAATAATTAGCTAACAACAACCCAATTTCATAACAATTGCAGATAAGAGGTAACAATGTATCACCTTCGATATGATATTAGGAATTAATTTAATGACGACAAACACGCGTCAGAAATTCTTTCTAAGATTCTTTGAAAACTGTAAACAATTAGAACCGAATTTAATATTTCTGAAGCGATAAAAAAAATTTAAGGAGGCAAATCTCATTTAATGCCTTCCCAGGAGGCAACGTACCAAGAATAGATGATATATTCCCTCGCTGAACAGCAATACTGAGACGCTGGATTAGGAATTATATGTCACCAGTTGTTTCAGATGATGAAGTTACTATGTAGTGAGATTTAATAAATATAAATGTGGATTTACATCGAAAAGTAGCTACAAGGCTGTTAATAGCAAAATAATGTTAGTAACAGTTTCTCGAGATCTTTTGAAGAATTAAATTGCTAATAATGCTTTTGATCAAAATGTCAGTGGTATGATTTTCATTAACTTTTAGTTGCAAACTCTTTTAGTTCACAGAGTCTGGTGGGGCTATTATGAGACAGAAAATAAAACTTCGGCTATAACGTTTCCTTGGATACAGCTACGCCAGTCAAACAATATCGTAAAGTAGGACATCTCTTGAGAATTTAAACTGTATGTGACAGAATTGCCGGTGTCTTTAAGTTTTTGAAAAAAAAAAGTTAACAATGGTGTATCAGAATAGCCCCTTGCGTCGGGGTATCATGTTACACCCATGGGTAGGGTAGCCAACTCAAAAATTCTAAAAAACCGGGCATTTCGATTTATTTCAGTTTGGAAATCGGACATGTAACATACTCAGGATAATTGCTACTCATTACATATTATATTAAACACAACTTGAGTTGAGTTGAGTTCAGCATTTCCCACGGTGTCTCTTATATGAAATGCGTAGATGCCTAACCAAAATTAATCCAGGGCAGGACTTTCGATTCCACAAAATGTGAAGTAATTTTATTTCCCGATTCCATCAACTGAACTCGTTTCCGACATCATAGTCATTGACAATAAAATGCAATGGAAACAAACGTTATTTTAAACCTATAAATAACAGGGTGAAATTAACATAGAAAATCATGTGGTGTATACTAAAGAAAGCTGAACAATAAAATACATAGAAATAAAATTATATTGGTTTGAAAATACTTTTTGCAGAAGTAATAATTTACCTTTTAATATGTTACGATATTTAATAGATCTGCGTAAATTAAATTATGGCTAAAAATACGAAAATGATATATGCAAGATGACTATTCACTGTTACGATAAATACAATTATGGTCTCTAAGAGAGAAACAAAAACTATAGATGATGGTGCAACAAGTTGATATTTTTGGTCCAAAATAGAAATGTTACTGCAAAAGTGACAATGAATTATTTAGAGATTAATATATTATTCAGAACTAGCGACAATGGTTTCGCCAGATACAGAATGAGCTACAGTTAGCACTTTGGGACTTCTAACTTTAAAATTTGTAATTCTTGACATACAGAGTAAAACATTAAACTGTAACTTAAGTGTCTTTTTAGGAAATACCTATCAAAACCAGACATAAGGCGTGTGGTTTGAAGTAAAGTGTCCGGACAATCGCCCTAAAACCCGGACTGTCCGGTACAAAACCGGACGGTTGGCAACCCTACCCATGGGTCTATTGTGATACATGAAACTTCTAAAAGAAACAGCACATGTATAGAGTCAATGGGGCTACAACTAGATAGCTATGGCCGTTTTGTACCACCTGTAAAAATTTCAACCTAATTCCAGTGCCTAGGATCCAAATTATGGTGTCGAATGTAACTGTTGTTGTAATTAAAGAAAAATGTTGTTTGAGAATGTACAGATAATTTAATGACACTGTGGTGGAAACGTTTATTTCTGCCGTAGAAATTTTTTATACACATCCTTCTAACGAAGGCGAAGGAAGTATGCAGCTATCTTCGTGTGAGTCTGAGATGCAACAGAAAATAAATATATACTTGCTGCTGTTACCTGTAAATAGCTACTGAAATATACCAAATAAACTAACAAAGCAAACTAAACAAACTGAACAGGGGAAGAACAGGATTAAATTGACAAATTATTGTTAGGCCTACATTACAAGACTCTTTTCTTACAATGTGAGCCTAATTTTAGGTTTCATTGTTTTTTTTTCTTATTTTGCTATTAAGTTTATTAACATCATTGATGACGCGTTAGTTCTAAAGATGTTCTTTTATATTGACAATAACTTATAATGATTTAGAACGATATTTTGTACTTCCGGAACAGGGATTCCGCCAAGATTTTCATTGTAGGGAGCAGGTAAGGTCAAAATTGGGAGGTTATAAATCAGTAAATAGAATTTTGCACGATTTTTATGTATTTTTTACCGTAAAAAATGTTACGTTTTGAGGGTGTTCTTGAGAATTTGTAGGAGTTACATCACCACTGCCATCAACAAACACTTTCAATATTCTTAGCCTATCTAGAGAGATATGTCAAATTAGTGTAACATTAAAAATTGTCGGCCAGCCGCCGTAGCTCAGTGGTAGAGCGTTGGCGTAGCATTCGGGAGGTTGTGGATTCGATCCCAGCGGCCAACCATTCTGACTGAAGTTTTCTAGGATTTTTCCTCAATCACATCAGCAAATGCCGGAATGGCACCTTCAACATAGGCCCTGGCGGACAAATTCCCGAATCCTCTCCCTCTCCTCTATCCCAGCCTGAGCCTGAGATGCCTAAAAGCCATATTTAAAATTAAAATTAAAAGTATCATACATTGTAGCAACAGATTTGCAATTAAGTTGACGAACTCTCCGATTTATCATAACGATACAAAACCTTTGAATTGCATTTCAAAAAAATCTGTAAACGTGACTTGGGTACACAGTAAAAAATAGCTGTGTTAATTCAACACAATGCGGTGTCCCAGCGTGACTACCACTTTTGTGTGTTAAATCAACACAACACACGGTGTTGATTTCGGCACTGGGAGAAAAAATATACGGCTGCAGCTAGATTTGAACATGGGTTGCTCAGTTGGAAGTCGAGCGTCTTACCGACTTCACTAAATCGTCAGACAGAAAGAGCACTAGATTGAAACAATATAGGGGATAAAAAAATGTTGCTGAACCCCCAAACACACACAAAGTTACTCTCACGACTTATGCCATGATTTAATCACTTTTCTGTTGGTCAGTTAGGGATCACAATCCCCATTTATTGAGAATATGTTCAATTTCTATTAAAGCAAGCGCAGCATTTGAAATGTTGTTACGATAAGAAAGCAGTAATCCTACTCAAGTGTTTGGCTGTCGCCATCTTGCTTGCTTTCATAGAAATAGAATATATTCAATGAATGGGAATTCTGGCTCTCAATTGACGGATAGGAAGTAATTAAACCATGGATAAGTCGTGTAAGTAACTTAGTTTGTTTTGGGGGTTCAGCAACATATATTTGAAACCCTGCACTGCTTAAATCTATAGTGTAGTCGTTTAACTCAAATGTTGTTAGTAAATATCGTTTGCATCGAGTGCATTTTCTGTCTGACGATTTAGTGAAGTCGGTAAGACGCTCGACTTTTAAGTGAGCAACCCATGTTCAAATCTCACTGCAGCCGTATATTTTTTTTCACAGTACCGAAATCAACACCGTGTGTTGTGTTGATTTAACACACAAAAGTGGTAGTCACGCTGGGACACCGCATTGTGTTGAATTAACACAGCTATTTTTTGCAGTGTACGCTTTACATACTTTTCCTTAATTCACAATGATTCATCGTGTTCTCAAATTTAACTTTTTTCCCGACGTCATTGAATGATGAAATTTTGCACAGCGACGCAAGTCGGGTAACAATACAACATTACATTGTTACTTTCGTACATTTTTATATATTTATACATTTTAAAAGCATATTTATTTTTTTAGTAAGAACTGCTATATCCTAAAATAGAAGTTAGCCTGCATGGATGTTGAGTCTGACTGGTTGCAGAACAGTCTAGAACTTGGGTGACAGGATCAGCTTAAGAAAAATCATCCGAACATTGAAATAAACAAAATTATTTTTTACTTTCTAGTTTAAGAAAAGTATATGTTTAAAAAGTTTTTTTTACGGTACTAATAACCCATGATCCTTACTTAAGTTTTAAATATACATTTTCTATACATTTCTGTTCTATGCGTACGTCCTCCCGTTTGGCATAATCCCGTTTCGCCTAACGCTATATTTCCTGTTTTTATCAACAAGTAAATCTTATCTCCGTTTTCGGCCAAACGGGATTTCCAGGATTTTCAGGATTTCCCGTTTCGCCGAATGTTTTCTACAAGGGTTAGAAATTCTCTGCATAATAGGAAGCTACGAAGAAAACGGCATTTCATAACTGAAATATGAAAGTACGTGACTTATGAAAATTTGTGGCTGCTAGAATACCCGAAAAATGCACAAAATATAACCTGCATATAATAAGCAGGTATAAATATGGTTTAGGTTTATAATATCTATTACAATGTAAAAGATACCAAAAAAACTTGATGATATAAATATGGACAAAAAGCTTTCGAGATGGCTGTCGTTTAAAATTAGTTGAGAAATCTACCTGTCGCTTGCAACTCAGTGCCAAAAGGTGTATTAGATATTAACCAATAACTAGTAAGAATTTGTTTAAGAAAAAAAAAACTGAATTTTTAATTTAATATGGACGATGGACTACCATTTCGTCTAAGAAAGGAATTTCATGGAATAATTTTAGACCAAAATAATTTTAGGAAACAGTTACACTATTGTAAACTTTTAATCGTGACAAACGAATGTTAATAAGATAGCTAAACGATTGTTGACACTAATCAAATACCAAGTCATGGAAAACGGATTTGAGTTTAATCCAAGGTCAGTAGCGGTGAAATTTGAAAAAAAAAAAACGGCTCTGAATGCTGTAATACGTATTTTCCCACAATGTCACTGTCCATGGATGCTTTTTCCATTATACCCATTTGCATATATAGGAAAGTTCAAGCATTAGGATTGGCTGTTCTGTACAGTACCGAGAGGCTTTCCATGGTGGAAACATGGATTGACTAGACCAATGCGACAGTTCCGCTGTAAGTTTTACAAATTAAGTTTTGAATTGATTAAAATACGTAGTGGATTAATCTCTTTTACTTTTATTCTTTTTTTTCTTCATTTTTAAAGATTTGCATATTGAAAGAAGTACTAACGTGTTTTGTGGTTGAAAGAAGGCAATATGCAATTCCGTAAAAATTCATTCTGAAGTACTAATGTGTTTTCTTTTCAGGTATGGCTTAATATTTTAGCTGTGTTCTAATTTATCTTTTTCCTTGATTTTCTTATTTTCAACAGTACTTTATGAAACCACTACAATACTGGTGACGGAAGGACAACGAATATTGTTGAAGGTTGGCATTCCAAATTCAATAGAAAGCTGCAGTCGCAGCACCCCAATATATATTCTCGTTTTTGTTAGTAGTGAAACAAGAGCAAAGAGAAAATAAAACTATCATGAAATTGCTTCAGGTTGGACATCAACCAAGACCGCAAGTTAAAATACAAGCGAGTTGACATCCGTATTTGAACTTTAAAAACCAGACTCATTGAACTTATACAGTACGTCGATGTTGTAGCATAAACCTTGGGTTTAGAATCTTAAATGCTGTATTTTGCAATGAATTTGGGAGTTACATGTTGAAAATTATAAGTTAAATACAATGAGTTAGTCCATTTTTCCTATCTTTTACACTGTAATAGAAGTTATAAACCTACACCATATTTATACCTGCTTATTATATGCAGGTTATATTTTGTGCATTTTTCGGGTATTCTAGTAATCGAGCAATCACGAATTTTCATAAATCACGTAGTTTTATATTTCAGTTACCAAATAGAGTTTTCTGCGTAGCTTCCTATTACGCAGGGATTTCCTAAAATTTCCCTCATCTATGAAGATGCCTTGTAGAAAACATTCGGCGAAACGGGATTAGGGCAAACGGGAAATCTCGTTTAGTCGAAAACCGAGATAATATTGACATGTTCATAGAAACAGGAAATATAGCGTTAGGCGAAACAGGATGAGGCCAAACAGGACAGAATCATATGACTGTATGTTGTAGATTGGTCCTATGCGCATATACGTACCCATTTTCAAAACTTCAGATGTGATGGTTTACAAGCTGAAATGGAAAAAGTGCGAAGATGCAAAGTGGTATAATTTATAAAAAGGTCTTCTAAGCTGTACCACTAGTAAGGGCTTTATTATAAATTGGGCCGGTAGTACAATGGAAGTTTAGAAGGAGTAATATGAGATAAAAATCATAAGACGTTAATTTCTACGTATTTGTCCCAGCTTGTTATACACATGGAAGTTTTGGCAATTTTTGTCTTTCTTGCAGAAACAAAACTCGGCTTTCTTTAGTACAATACATTATTTGAAGAATCGGCCACTTCTACACTCGCCACAATAAAGTATTTTCCTCCTT
The DNA here is from genome assembly GCA_022664845.1 of Lepisma saccharinum. Classification (NCBI taxonomy): domain Eukaryota; kingdom Metazoa; phylum Arthropoda; class Insecta; order Zygentoma; family Lepismatidae; genus Lepisma; species Lepisma saccharinum. The sequence goes on from JAGDQP010013697.1 coordinate 29,817, forward strand.
GCACTTATTTTCACGTATTTGTCATGAAACCAGACTCAACACTTAAAACACTGGATCATATCTTCAATTTTCGCTTCTTGGCATATAATGCAATACCAGCTAGTTGAATTAATTTGAATTTTTAGCTATTTATGACCTTTAGGCAACTTCGTATCATTCCGAATGGATGATGATGAAAGAATTGGTGGAATGAAGAAAGTGGGTAGAAACGGGAGAACCCTGATAAAACCCACGCACACGGTATTTGTCCAGCACAAAGTCCACATGAAACGAGTCTGCACCAATTAATTGAGTTGTCGCCGCCAACTGTTGGAGATTTCTTACCATTACATTCTTCGGGTTTCTTGTTTTTGAACTGGTCTTTTTAAGTGGTACATTTTAGAGGAAACTTGGAGGTACATTTTATAAGACAGGGCAATTTTGACTTTTACCCTGCTTTCTGGTCCAAAGATGAGAAATAATTAATTGATTACTGTTCATACTATTAACATGTGAGATAAGAAATACGCGTTTTAAGTGTAATAACATTCATAGATACCTGTGAGTGTGTGGAAGCTTAGTTGTTCATTCAAATGATTACTTCTTACGATAGGAAATTTATTTAAAAAAAATACTCTTGTCGAGCTGTGTTTCCTCTATACTGAGCGTGTTCCGTGTAGGTACACTACACGTACTAATACATATTCCCTCTGGTCGGTAGCTTCACTGTGGAAATGGTTTGCCAAATACACAAGTGGTACAATTTACATGCAGTTACAAATTATGAGACCTTACACTAATATTTCTCGATTTGAGTGTTGATAGCATATGTTTAGAAGAAATGCCGATCACAAACATTAACGTTACAGATAATGCATGATTTCAACAATGTTTCCTACGGTGTAAATCCACCTTAAGAGAGAGAGGAGAGAGAGAGATATATATATTTCATATGTTCTTTGAAAATATCTTTTATATTTTTTTGACAAGGGTTAATTAAAAATTGTGTTTACTTTTTTAAGGTGCTTATGCTTTCATTTACTTTGAATTTCCACGATGGATGTTTATTGTTTACATCTTTCAGAATATGAGCAGATTTTGTTGAATTTTATTGTTTACACTTTTTATCGTACCGCATTCTGTCTTTAAAAATCAATTTAATCTTACATACAATCCCAAGTGTCATATGAGTACTTTAATCAAAGAAGAGCTGTGGGAGGACTGTTGTTTCCCCTGAAGATACAATAAATTTCTTCTGCCTCGGTCCCTTCTGAAATAGTAGATATCTAACTCGAGTTTACCAAATCTGTATACGAAGGAAGTAGCAAAAACTCAAAGAACAAATCTGTCCCATACAAATGGCGTTTATTTGCAACATCAAGGAAAATAAGGATTCATTCTCATAGTTATATCTTTTTAAAGCGAAAACGTAGAAAAGTTTACTCGAGGTACTCAAATATATATTTCGGAAATAGATCTAAATGTGACATATCGTATTACATCAGGATATGATTTGATATGCACATTTGGAATTATTAATACAAGATATTAAGAAATCTAAAACTATTCACATATTTTTGGAAAGTAATACGAATTGACTAAAAGTTTAAAGAGGAAAACAATCTTTTGGCGAACATCCATTACTGTTCTACATGTAGAAGTCTTTCTTTTTCAAGTAAGAATACTGTTAGTGATATAAATGCGATTACTTTCGAAAAACCTAGCATATACAGAGTCAGTGCTCAAGTAACGGAAAAGATTAATGTGTGCTATACGTCACTTCCGCATAGGTAGACTCATCGAAAATATTAGAATTGCTAAAGAAGCTGTGCACGAGGAAATAAATGTGGCATCGGGAGACTGAGACAAAACGAATAAAGCTAGAAAGATTTCCAAACACACGGACACAGACTGAGAAAGTGAGCGAAGAAAGGCGAAATACATGTACATCTAATGACAAAATGTTTTTCAGTTGAAATCCTGTCTTCTTTCATTTAGAAGATGTTCTTTTCCCCGCGATATGTTGTCTTGTGAAAGCTTGTTTACTTCGTATATTTCTTTTTCTTTTGCTAATAACTTTTCCAGGTTAGAAAAGTGTGGAGTACTATGTTTTTCTGCATTACTATCCTCATTTTCGTTTTCATAATATGAACAAATAAGAATCCTTTTGAAGAGCAGTGAACCCTTTATCCTTGTCATCCTTTGACTAATGTACAGGGTTATTCAAAACGATTGTCATGGCTTTAACTACCTGTCATACAGAATACACTTAAGATAGGAGTATATGTATTTTTTTATAAATTTAGTAGAACAACACTCCAAGTTCTTGTGTCACACCTTACAGGAGCTATATATGCACAACTTGCATTCTTCATGCAATAATACGGTAATCGAGTTTGCTTGTCTAACCTGCTCTGTTTGCCCTTCTATCACAGACGGCCTACACATATTCTCTCTTTAAATTGTGCTTACCATCTTCGAATGGAATTGTCAGATGGTGGGTGTTTCTCAAATTTGGTGTGGAGTTGCTGCTGGACCATCATAACTGACCGACGTTCATGAAACGTAAGCACACGGTACAGGACTGTTTCTCACTGCCTTTCGTCGCCATCTTAATAAACTGCGCTCCGAGTTGAGAAATACATAACTATTGCACACCGCAATCATAAAAGAAAACTTTGAGAATTGCTTAATCCATCAGTGAAATTATGTAAGTATATTGCACGTTGTTGAAACCCGACAATCATTTTGAATAACCTTGTACAAAATACCTGGCTTCTTCATTTAAGTTTTGTGTGACATTTATGGAAAACTTCAATACTAGTTACAATAAGAAAAAATCTGTGGAACTCAGACTGTATGTGAACCAGGTCTATTTTACTCATCCTACATAAAGAGCACCGTGACGCAAGTGGACTTTGAAACATTGAAGGGTCACATAAAGCTACCAAATAGCAACTGAACTATGTTTATCAATATTGATTTTGTGAGTAAAGACGTGTACTTTCACTTCCATATGCACAAAGCCATTCACTACCGCTTAAAAACTATTTTTTTTCATTATAAGTAAGTCAAAAGAAACTTGGAGAAGTACGTCCTCAGGATACGAAGAAAACTCGCTCGAAGAAATCTCGTCCGGTTCGGCCCTTTTTTGGGACAACAGCTACTAGTGTACCTAATATCCCACCAGATGTAAATTCTCTTCAGAAATGTCCTCCTTTCTCTTCTTCCGATCCGCAGTGCTTATCACCTGCCTCTGAAACTCCAACAAGAATGGATGTTGAAGGGTTTCCTCTTCCAAAAAAGTCAGTTATGTTAGCCATCAAGCTTCCTCCTCTTCTTTGGTTCAGTTTTCTAACAAGTACGCTGCACTCCAAGATGTTCCTGATGAACCTAATAAAACACCCAAATCTGATCTGTTTCAGCGTTTTTCCAGGCCACCAGCCATCTATATTTATGGCATTCCAACAAATACAATTTCAGTAAGACGTTAACTTCTATATGGCAAGTCCTTCCGATAGTAAAACAAACTTCTGAATTCATCAAATTTCAACCTCAAAATAAGCAAGATTATGACAAAATTCAGGTCTATTGTCTTCAGAAGAAGCTCCAATTTGCTACTGAACCCCACAGACAAGATCGTCATCTCAAAGTCGTACTGCACAAACTTCCTCTGGATATGTCTCCTGTTGGTATACAAACTGCTTCAGGATTCTCTGTTATAAACGTATCACAGTTATATAGTAAGGACAAAACTTCACATAAGAAGATTCTGTATCCTCTCTTTTTAATCACTCTCCGTAAGGATGAAAACTCCAAAGCCATTTTTCAAACGAAATACGTTCTTCATTATACTCTTCAAGTAGAAAAATACAGGATGTAACACAATGGTTCAAGTGCCAGCGTTTTGGTCACCCACAGAATTCTTATTTCAGCATTCCTCGATGCCTAAAATGCGGAGGCATTCATCTTACTACGGATTGCAAAACAGTTCTTCAGGATGTCTCACCGTCATGTGTTAACTGCGGTGAACACCATAGGGATTTATTTTTCACCATGAACACTCTTAAGGATTTATTTTCTTTATTGAAAGATTTCTTTACGAGTGAAATACTCAGCAATATTAGTCAAGATTTCATTCGATTACGTGACATACCAAATCTTTTGGATAAAATTAATGTCGTAATTGATATCCTACAGAAAATCTTTTCTACACGAAAACCGTAAAATGACGATCTTGTAAACTCTTCAATTAAGATTGATTCATTTAAGATTTCCTCAAACACAGCCAAAGCATGTTGGTGATTCAAGTCATCTTTCAACGGAAGACAACAATCATCTCCCCACTTCTTCTCTTCCTCCCACTATCCTTTCCCCTCATGCTTTCTTTTCTTACAACTCCTGACACATCATAGGACTGCAACAGTTGCGTCTTATTTTTCATAGCACTTACTTCATGCATTTAGCCAACTTTCTCAACACAAATGGAAGGCGTGGACAACCGTCCGACACTTCGTTCCAGAAAACTGTCAGATACTCTACTCTACACTACTCTCACATTTTATATTGATACTAGTCATATATTCATATCCTTAAGAGACCTCAATAACTACTTCTTAAAATACTGACCAAATGGGAAGCAACTATCAATCCGATAACATTTATGATTATGAAATAGGAATGTGTATTAAATTGTACTACTTGAGATATTGAAGTTGTCTATTTTAGCTAAGAAGTTTGCATGTCCGTAATGGCGAAAGTCATACGTCAGATTTTCACATTTTTCAACTATAACAAAGTTCTTCAAATTGTGGCTTAGTTAATTTGGAAAACTTTGGAAGATAAATATTATCGCGTCACTTCCCAAAATTTCATTATTGCTCGTCATTTCTCCAATATATAAAAATGCAGAAAGTATTATTGAGGCCTCTTAAATGTGCAAATTTTGTATTGAATTTTACGTATATTTGCTTTCCGATAAACATATTAAGTATTTTTTTTTTCTTTCAGAGGTGAGACGGTGGAGGATGGCCTACCGGCGGCCTCCGGACGTTCTAAGCTTGGACCAGGAAGTGGGTGTCTCTGACGCCGTGCTCCTTGATCCATTAACAGAGGACGCCTTCATCGCTAACCTCCACCAGCGATTTAAGAGGGATCAGATATATGTAAGTAACAATTTTCTTTCTTTATAACACTACTTGTCTTAACATTAAAATTGTTTTAAAATAGAATGCAAATTTAATCATCTTTAAAAAGTACATACACACTAGTTGACCTATGATTATAAGAGGGAATAGCATTTAATTTTACAAATGATTGTGTACAACTATCATTACCAAATTTAATACGTATTGAGTAATCACGCAAACAATTATTGACAACGTAATAATTCATATTTATCAAATTGAATAACTCGGGTTTAAATTTAATTATCATTTGAATACTCTTCAGATGATTAGGCAGTTAATTGTATTATATGATATGTCAATGAATACTAGAAGGAGCGCTTGCATAGTATTGTCTTTCTGAAATTTGTTTTTGTTTTGTCCTGTATGATAATTGTATATATTTTTATGTAAGCAAATAAGTTACTATTTTTCACTGAAGAATTACACTCTTTAAATACTGTATATAAGCATGAAACTATATATTCTTTGAATAGGCATGAAATTATATATCCAGTTAGAATATTTTGAGACTCAAAAAAGTTTTTATATGATGGTCTAAGGTTCATGTATAAAATGGTTCTAATTATTTTAACATTCGGTACCTGATCATGTTAACCATTGGTCGGTAGGTTCAGTACTCTGTGACGTCATCGCTAAGACCAATATTTCTCTTTGTATAAAACATCGGTATTCAGAACGCTTTATGACTGCAGTGGTCTCATACACATACAAATATAGATTAACGTTGCTCCGATAGTAGGAAGCGGTAGCAGTGCAAGTGCTATACTCTTCCTGGTGTTGATCTAAATGTGAAAGTTAGGTCAACATTTACGTAGTTAAACTTTGAAGTGTTGGATATCTTGTTGAATAAAACAGTTGCTGAAGTGTATTAAAATATTATTCAATATTTTCTTCCATCATATGACATTTTTTTTTACAAATATCAACATTAAAAGCATTTTACACATCAAAATTAGCTTTACTCTTTGGTTCTCTGGCTGTAGTTAGGGTGCTACAGACCTCCTATTGTTGCATATGAATAATCCACGATTCAGTAAATTGTGGACTGGGAACATCCTTAGATAGTCATCAGTGAGGATGGCGTTCTGGACAGACCTTCAGCCCACTCGATATCGCTTTTGACGTTTCTTAGTCAACTATAATATTGTATAATAATATTAAAGGCTCGAAAGCGACATGAAGAAACCCTATGTCTGCTTTGTCATAGCTTGCATACGTTACAGAAGAGAACAAAATTCCAGCACCATATCTTTAACTTCCCCCGTAAGACAAATCTTTACATTAAAGTGTTTTCGAGTTATCGGTGGTGACGGAGTTACAGAAATACCCTAGTTTTCTACTATCCTATAAAGGCATATGGCTGGAAACATGGAGGTTCACGATAACTTTATGAGGTATCATTGATACTTTTAATCTGTAACTGGTGAGAGATCGTAGTTCCAAATTTTGCGAGGCTGACTGAAGCCCTGAAATGAAAATTGTTTTAGAAATTGTATTTCCAGTTGAAGGGAAGTGCTTACTCCTTTGTTTAGTGATTCCTCTCTCGTCCCTTTAATCTCATCTCCATTGCAATGCGCTTGGTGTGCCTATGAGTATGAAACAACTACCCTTAATAAACGACCACTAAACGCCTAATGTAAGTTGATTAATACATTTGCTCGACGCATCTACACTCGAGACGCCCACGTTCATTGAATGTAAAAGCTACATTTAAATGGATTAACGCTAGAACCCTACAGATTCCTCTCTCTTTCCCCCTCTGGTGAGGTTACATGCACAAGCAGAACTAGTCACCATGATACTTTGTTTCCTGCTCAGTTGTTGGTGATGTGGCGTTGATAGATACATTTTACACTTTCGTTTCTTAGGCTTGTGAACTTTTGATTTCTTATCTTCATTACAATATGAAAATAATTCAATAGATAATTTTAGGTATTAAAAATTTGTTGATCTGTGTTGCTCTGGAAAGGAATTGGCAAGTGCTTTTGCTTCACTTCTGATACATAATCCTAACAGCGATTATCCAAAATAGAGAATGAAATCTTCAACTAGAAGAAGGACATATAGGTATCTGGACTGCTTTTCTGTAAACGCGTTAAAGGGTGTATATATATACCAACTTTGATTGAATAGGGTGGCCCACCAAAATGCCATATCATATGTTTATTTAATGTAATAGCGATCTGAAAGAGCATTGAAATTTGGGTAATTGATTGATTAAAGGATCGAACGTATTGAAAATAAAAACCTAACACATCACCTGGCATTCGAGTAATGTAGACATTATGGAGATAGAACTTCTGTATACGTTGAGGCCTGACAATTTCTTCCGTATACGTTAAGATAGAAATCGGATCAGTCCCATGACGCTCTATTTAACTAACTCACTCTTTGACTGATGGAACTCGCGAGTTCATCGTCGCAATAACAAACGTTCATTGGATTCTATCCTGGCTACGGTTAAGCCAGTTTTCATTCCGAATAATATTTCTTTAAGATTTCTTTTAATAGTGTCCTCGTAATGACGTATTGAACTTCCCAACAGCGTCTTCCCCTCCAGCTTCCCAAGCACGATGGAATATTACCTTAGCTTTTCCCTTATCCGAGTTACAAGACCTACCCATCTTAGCTTTCGCGATTACCTTATTCTTATAATCTTGGGTGAATCCTACAGTCCGTGGAGTTCTTCATTATGCAGTCTATTCTCCGATCATCTTGTCCCATTTCAGTCCATATACCTTTATCCAAACTCCATTTTGAAACAATGTGTGTTCAATTGACAGGGTCGTACCTTTCACAGGGTCAGGGTCAGGGTCATACCTTTCACAGGAATAAAGTATTATAATATTTGCAGCGCAAACGTTCTGTTTATTCTCAATTTCAACTCTCCTGATATTATTCGCGATGTTAGAAACTTCTGGACTGAATAGAACCATGCGTTGCTCGATGCTAAGTGACTTCTTATTTCTCCCATGACCTCGTTCTTGCTTGTTACATAAAATGATCCCAACAAGTATTTAAACTTGGTTATTTCTTCTATGATTTTATTCCTAATTGTTATGCTCCTGTTTCTCCCTTTGTGTTTTGACATGCATATTTTGTTTCGTCTGTGTTCACCTGTAAGCCTATCCCCTCGTAAGCTTCTGCTGACACATCATATTATTTTTAGTACATCTGTCGTGCCCTATTAAAGATACATAATCCGTGTTCATAAATAATTAATTTAAGCTATTCAATGTTAGTCCATTTTGTCTTCTTTTATTTATAGAATCAGATATTCTGATACCAAGTTAAAGATTAGTGAAGACAAGATATCATCTTGTTTCTTTCCGTTGCGAATCACGAAACTATCAGCCATTTTATTACCTATACTTACTCTGCTTCTGGGGTCGCTGAGACATACCTGTATTCTCAGTTAAACAATTTGCTTTTTTTTCGGAGTTCCTAATCATATCAAAATATTGTATCGTTTTTTTCTTTTCGTAGAGTCATATACTTTCTTGGAATCAATGAACAACCGATGAACCGTTCCGTTGTACTTCCTACAACAACGGGCAGACAAGTATGTTTCCATACATCCATACACGTTTACATACAAAAAATGCTGCAGACATTTTACCGATACCGGTTTATAGTTTTTGATAAGGCACACTGCATCTGACTTTTTGTATCATATATGAGTTATGTCTGCACTGTTATACAACGGTAAACTATTTTCCAATACTTACGCTTCAACCTTCTTCTGTTAGATCAACGTCTGTGATTTTTTGTTTTATTGTAGGTAGTAGGCAATAGACAAAATCTCCAAATCATTCAATTTCACTATTTGTGATATTACTTTAATTGCTCATTGGAATATTTGACAAACTAAAAGGCCTAAACTTTTTACAGTATTTTTGTGTAAACATTATTCAAATAGTCCGTACACACCGTTCGTATCAAATAATTAAGATTAATTTAGCATAGTTTTGAACAGTTCTATTTGTTAACCATTGTTCGTGTGTTGGTATATTCTGCTTCACTGCTCAACGATTCTTCGAACCAATGCCACCCGAGCATGATGTAGGAAGAAAAATGATTTTGCTTGTGGATGAAGGTGGCAACTCCTTTCAGTTAACACAATCTTCATAGAAATCGCAGGATGAGGTAGTGGCAGGTACTAAGTTTGAAGAGCAATTTCGGTAAATGCAGAACGAACAATTACAATTCCAAGTGCGATAGCTTCTGAGTTAACACAGATTAAGCATGGTTTTCAAAACGAAATGATCCTAGATTGGAGAAAAGCTATGAAGAGTACCTAGTTCGCCAGTGCTGTAATATATGCGCCTGTTACTGCTTATTAGAAACCAAGCGGGAATCAAATAGAAGGACGTTTAAAGAGCAATTTTGAAAGGCGCTTAAAATAGAACGAAGGCAAAAGGTGTCTGTGGATGTATAATGCAACTACTAAAGAAACTACCATTGCTAAGGAAATCTAATGAAATACATTCACACAGTTGTGTAATTGAAGATCTGAATTGAAAAACATCCCAAGTCTACTTTTTTAGTATTTACATTTTTCTGTTAATCGGTATCTATGTTTCAAGGGCTATCCACTTGCATAAAAAGTACGTCCCAATCCAACCACAGAAACCCTATTTTAACACAAAATAATGTCCGCTGAATAGGATAACATACTAAGACCTTGGACTGTTTTTCGTTCCTCCTGTAAAACATACACCGGTGGACTTGGGATGTTTTTCAATTCAGATCTTCAAATGAAGGATCGCATGGCTATGTTTTGATACATAGCAGAATGTTACTATGACAAAATCAAGGGTCTTTTCTACTCAGAGAATCATTTCCTCGACACACGGGAGTTCGACATATTGCGCTAGTAGTTTGATAAAAAATCATTGCAGTAACAGGCAATTCGGAATTAAATAAAAAAAAAACATATCAAGAGCTCTAGGAACTGAAAAAAAAATGAGGCATTAGCGCAAGCGAGATATACTAATTATTTAATGGGTCAAGCTAATTGGAAACACACGTATGTGCTACGACCTGTGTCACACTGGAACGATAGCCTTGCTCAGATGTTGCAACTTGCTCATAGGATATTCGTATGGAGCTAGGGAAAAGGAAGATGCAGTATGGACTATATATAGTTTTTCAATCGAGAATTGTCATCTTGGCCGAAAGTCAAGCTGCAGTATGTAATCAACTCAGGTGTATGATATTGTCAGTATCATGATGTATGGACACGAAAACAGTTATAGTGTCGAAAGGAGAAATGAAAAATATGCTTTTTAACCTATTTTATTAATGTCACGGCAAGTCTATCCAAACTGTATGAAACTTATTATTTTATTTTGTTACGAAAAAAGAGCACACATCACGTAAATGTACCATCATCATATTCAGCCGTTTTCTATAGACTGTTGGATGGAGGACTCCCCTTTTCCTTTAAACATATCTCGGTTTGCTGCTATCCTCATCCACGTACCTCCTGAAGAACTCTTGATTGCATCTAACCATCTTGCATCTGGCCGTCGTCTTGGTCATTTCTTTTCTCTGGGAATCCAATACAGTGCATCTGTCGTCCATTTTCCATCTGTTCGTGTTGCTATGTGACTAGTCGGTCTCTACTTCGTCTTCTTCGCAGTCTTGTTTATATATTTTACCTTTGTTTGTGCGCGAATCTGTTTTACTGTTCCTCCGAGTTATTCCTAGCATGCATCTCTCCATTGATCTTTGTGTGACTCTTAGTCTTTGGTTGTTTGCGCATTCAATGTCCAAGTTTCACAGCCGTACATCATTACAGGCAAGACACACTGATTATAAACTTTATGCTCGAGACACATTGGTAGTTTGGAAATCTCAGAAGAAACTAAACTCTTGTAGAGAAGGGAAATGAAAGAAAACGAAAATTATGTAAGGAGGATTGAATACATAGAACTAAATGAAACCTTAGGGAGGAAATTAAGAAAGTATAAACGAAGATATAACGAATATGTTGTTAGAAAGAAGAGATTGAAGAAACCCAAACAACAGCTCATGATAGGGAAAATCAAATGGAACATATTCTCAATGACTGGGGATTGTGATCCCTAATTGAACAATGGAAAAGTGATTGAATCATGGCATAAGTCGTGAGAGTAACTTTTTTTGTGTTTGGGGTTCAGCAACATTTTTTAGCCTCTATACTGTTTCAATGTAGTGCTCTTTCCGTCTGACAATTTAGCGAAGTCGGTAAGGCGCTCAACTTCTAACTGCCCAACCCATGTTCAAATCTCGATGCTGCCGTAACTTTTTTTCTCCCAGTACCGAATTCAACACCGTATGTTGTGTTGATCTAACACAGCCATTTTTACTGTGTAGGAACTCAGTGTACTTACCTTCGTGAAACAGCCGAGTTTTCAAATCTGGTACGTAAGTAGGGAATTCGGGGATGCGGGGTAGAAATGAAATTCGAACCTACGTACTCTATGAAACATATCTATTTTATGTACGTTAGCAAACTATTAAATTTAATCGTCAGATGTAGAGAAACTTTTAATCATTATTGTACTGACAAGAAAAGGGAAAGGAAGAAAACAAAACGTGCATAAGAAAGAAACACGAAAAGATGTGAGAAAAATTCTATTTCTTTTCAAAGTGCTTCTACCTTGCTCTCACTACAGCAAGACGTTTTCTAAGACACGAAAAACGGATCTGCACTGCCAAGTCGTTTTCACGCGTCAATCTTTGAAAATACAAGCTACGACCTCGCGTGGAAAGTTTTGGTGAAAATTTCTCTCTCTCTCTCTCTCTCTCTCTCTCTCTCTCTCTCTCTCTCTCTCTATTTCATCCCCTTTCTTTTTGGCCCATCAATTCAATCTTTTCCGAACCTTTGCGTGTAGTCATGAACGGAGACTTTTCTTCCTTTCTCTTCTAAATCTATTCCCACTTTTCCTTGGAAACAGTTTCCCCTTGTCCTGTTTTTCTCTTTCCTTTTCACTTCTATTTAGCGCACGTGTACAGCTCGGAGAGATTTGAAAGAGTTTGGACGAACTGGGGAAAAATGGATATTAAGAATCAGAGCTAGAGCATATCAGGAACGTGTAAATTATATACATAGAAAAAATATTACCATGAAAGTGACTCCAAAAATTCATCATATATTCGTTTGTAGAAAGAGAAACTTTACGTGGAGAGACATAGATCAATTTTTGAACTCAGGATAGTATTTAAAATAGAAAGGCACTGTATTTGAACGAGTATATTAATTTCAATATGCGGAAATGAACAATATTAATCACTAGATAATCAAAAATTCAAAGTTTGTTATTGAGCTGAGGCAACTTGTACTACAAACCCGGGCTTGGACCAAGTAGCTGATTGACTAGGAATAATGGCATATACACCATCTAATAGAGTAAATTACACTGATTATATTAATTATAACCCTAATGAAATTTTAACGTCACTTTTATCGGTCTTGAAGCATTCGAGGATAAACAAATGTTATCTTTACAAAATTATTACAAATTGTAGTAAATAATTAATAAACAGTAAAGCATAAGATTCATATGGATAACTTTCCTCTTCATATGGATAACAGTGTCATGTTGGTAACAGCGTTGTGTGACTCAACACGCATGTAGAAGTGGCAGAAGGGGAAGTAATTGTTGCCCTTACTCATGCAGCAACTGCCGCTCAAAGTGTATGCAGCAATTGAGAATTTCGCCCGCCATTGAACTTTCAGTAGTCTAACGTTTTCGTGATCATTCCATGAAGAACTGTACGAGAGATCTGCAGAAATTCAGTCAAATTGTCAGTCGACTATTCGAACCCTTCCGTCAATCTTCTGAGCCAGTCGGCCGGCCACTTCTTTTCTCATCGTAGACATCTGTGAGACCACTGTTTCTTATCACACTCACTTATTACATTACCTCTATAAACTTCGCAGGTTCACGATGAATTTCAACAACTATAGTTTTTCACTAAGGGAAATCTTGTTAATACATGCACCTAACAACTAGCAGGATTCTAAATTGCTACACGATGTGAGTGGGTGTTGCTGCGTGTGTAAGACCAAAACGATCTTCCCTCTGCCAATATTGGATGCGTACTGACTCACACTACACTGCTGCCAAACACAGCACCATTACCCACAATACTTCACGCTCCACATAAAAACTGGAAGTTACTTTCCGGATGTACCTCAGACATGAAGTTTCTGAAGTGCTCTAAGTTCATTAAAGACGTTGTATTGAAGTAATTTGGACGAGTGTCGTTAGTTTGCAGCACACACAAGGGAAGAAAACATCCTATAGCCACTTTACACTTTCCTAAATACAGTCGCGATTCGTTGAACGGTTGAGGCTCCAGGAGCCAAAACCAATGGAGAAGATACAGTAGTTGTGACCTTGGTTATCTCAACAGTGAACAATAAAAAAAAACTAAAATTAAAATGACAAGTTTTTTTTCTTCGTAACTTGGGTTCTAGATTCATTGGAAAATATGATAATGAAATATATATTTAGCGGCCAGTCGGCCCGTAGGCTGTTGCAAATGTATTACTTTGAAACTGTTCTTCCGCTCCCTAGATGTTACTCTCCAAAGATGAAAAGTAGAAACCCGCAGGGCCGCAAGCTGATGCGAATATTACTTTAAAAATGTTTTTTCGTTCCTTACAATTGTTATTCTGCAAAGGTATTTTGCGTTACTTGATCAATGGTAGATCTGCAAATGAAATATACATTTAGCAGCCCGTAGGGGGTACGAATCTTTGAGAGTAAGGAATGAACATGCGCTTATTGTTTTATTATTATTACGAGCATTGCATCCATGGTTGGGTTCCACTAACATGAGATTCATATACGGTATCGGGTTGAGAGTTTTGCAATCGTAATGTGTTTAATTAGTGGTCTCAATATACAGGATGTTAAAAAGATGTATGACAAAATTTCACAAACGAATTTCACATTATAGATGTATGATAATTATGTCAACCTCTGTCAAAAGATGCGTTTTTTCGGAGGTAGAAGCGCTCAAAGTTACCAAGGCGTCGTCCCAAATTATGTAGGTGCGTACTTCGATAAATGATGGTTTAAACCGTGTTGGTCTAACAAATCAACACGAACTTGAAAATAGGAGGAAAGACCTATTATTACTGTATAACACCAGTTGTTTTTAGTTTAGTGACGCCACAACCCTTCTTTACAACACTTTTCCACTAAAGGCACCTCAGTGAAATTAGTCCTATCACACTCAAATTTTCTTCACCTTCACTTTATCCATCATAATGTGCTACTTGCTGCTTTGTATCCTCATTTTTGTGGTATTTTTGTCATTTTTGTACAATAAGCATTTGGTACATTGTCATGTAATGAAGGTTTCGGAAGACCATAGAACTGACTTCTGATTTGAGCTTAAATAAATTCGATTTATGCAGAAGTTTTCACCCTGGTGATAAGTAGTCACATGGATGGAGACTCGATTTCATGCTGCATGTAAGCTATTTGACAAACCACACTTGGATTTTCACAGATTTCTTCACCTTCATTTCTGATACTCAGAACAATGTGCGACTTACCGCTACATCCTTATTTTACGATCACCGTTTACTACAGGTCGGCCTGAGCCAAAGTTGCCTATAGGTCTTAAAATTAAAAAAAATACTGTATGCACCTCAGAACTCAGAACACTATCATCCGAGTTAGTGACTAAATAGTTTCAAAGTTAGAGCGCCTGAACTATCGTTTCCTTAATGGCTGTTTTGTTCACCCACGATGGCTCAAAGGGAAGCAAAAGTTCAAGGACACAAGTTCCATTTTCATATAATTAGCAGACAAATCTGATACATATATTTAACGCGACGAAGATCTGCCTGAATTTTACACTATAAAATTATTTCTTCTTCTTTGTATATTGTGAAAATCTACTCTTAGTAGATACCTTTTATATCTGATATGTGTATAAAAATGCATCAAGAAGTGCTTCGAATTTGATTTAAATGGATTATCGTCTCGTGTAATTGATAACTACGTATATTAGAGTAAGAATTTTTAAGTGTTTATTCGTATAATTGTTAACAAATTCTCGAATATTGCTACAATGATATCTTTTCGCTTCTAAAAGAAGAAATGAAATTCAGCAAACGCAATGCTGGCAGAAGTCCAGAAGGAGTAAAATCTCCGCAGCCTCGAGAAGCAGTGAGTGTAGACTATAGAAGGAGAAGTAGAAAGCTATGATAGCGTGCTCTAAAGCTGGAAGAAGGAAAGAGGAAAAGCTTCTCTTAAAGACTCTGGCAAAGGAAATGGAGAAGCGTGCGTCTTCTATGAGCGGCCGTCTCCGTCAGAGGTCGCTGAAGACTATCGCCGAAGGTTAGTGGACAGTAGTGTCCAATTGCTGACCAAAAATCTACTTCCATACCCGGCTTGTGGAATAAATGAGATTCTAAAACATTTCGGAGAAACTTTTCTCTCTGCCATCCCCCATTCTTGTCTCTAGCGTGTTTTCGTGGTTCCTCATTGTGGCACGTACTCTCGCTTTCTCTTTCTCTGAGTTGTATGTGTTTGTGTTTGTGTGTGTGTTTGAATGTTACTACTGTCTCTTTTTACACTGTATTGCATTTTTATTTCGTGGCATTTTTCGGTTCTTTTAAAGCTGATGATTCAGCAATTCTTTTTATTACTATTACACTACTTTTGTTGTTCTTTTTGGCATTCTTCATTTTATGTTGTTCTTTACAAAGAGGATTAAATGAAACCTCACCCTTAAGTTTGCTACGCTTAAAGAAGCAAATACAAGAGAAAAACGAACGCTTCTATTATTGCTTTATTTTATACATTCTAACACTGTGACAAACATTTCACTTACATGGTTAAATATAGGATATTAGTAAAAGGCAAGGCATGATTTCGAGATAAAGATGTGCTTAATAGTAAAGAGAGATAAAGTGCATCGCTTAAGCAGGCCTATATAAAAAGTCGAATCAGTAAAACATTATGGAATTAATTACTCTCATTTAAACTATACTGTGCATGTAAAATTTAGAGAAATACAAACGTAATGTAATACGTAGATACTCATATCAATTACAATGTTGAGTTCCGATTCAGAATGACTAATTTTCACGATTATTAACGAAATGTGCCGACCGCAGATACTACAGAGTCACAGAATTCCGGCTTCGGCAAACATGCTTGTAAGTTTTGTAATCTCAACATCTTATTGAATCAATAGATAGTTCAACCTTTCTACGTGTATAGTTTAAATATTCTTGCATAATAAATTAATTTTGATTTATAGCAACTAAAAAGTAACTTCATGCGAATTTGTTACCAATGTATCTAGTGATAGAAAAGTTATGAATTCGTTGCGTAGAAACGTGTAGACTACGGGTCTCCTGACCTATTGCACGTTTACCAGTTCTGTTTTCCCAAATCTTGATACGTGGTTCGCGAGCTTATTACAATAAATGGAAGTGAGAAAGCTGAAGCAAATGGACGGAACTAATACTATTTTTTAAAAAAATATTCCTTGAAACGCCTACCACAAATTCCTTAACAGCGTGTTATTATTAAGTTTTATGGAAAACCTGATATTAATCATAGTGATATTACCCAGTGATAACTAACGGATGGGAATTATGGTTCAATGGGATTTCAATGGGAAGCTACTATCTATTGGGATGAACTGGAATAAAGCTGATATTTCAAAACGTTAAATATCGTAAAACCGAATCGAATGACTATTACCACGTTACTTACCAACCCAAAATTAAGGTCACACATACCTTGAGAAAAATATCTCGTTATTGGGTTAGTTCCTTCATCAAAGGATGTTTTTAGATGAGTATTTTTAATAAGTTTTGGTGCTTTCTTTCAAACAATGAGATTGGTATCATATGAGATTACGTTCCCAACTACATGCAATTAAGTGCATAATGCAAGACATTTGAGCATATCAATCACTTTATAACACATGGATTTAAATATTTCACCTTAATGAAGCTTTTTGATGTATTTAATTTTCCACATGTAACAGTATACTTCCCTTAAAATCGCGCTGGTAAACACGATTACAGATGATTACAAACTATGAAAAGCACATATTATATTTAAGAATCTTAAACTTTGAAAGGGATGCAAATGCACTTCCCTATATATATAT
>JAGDQP010013698.1:0-14919 GCA_022664845.1 Lepisma saccharinum
CACCTTTTAACTAAGGAACTGCCAGGGCTACGAAGGTGGTTGAAGTGCCGTTCGAAAGATCTTGGAGAGACTAGTTTAAATTAGCATCGATCATATCCATCCATCCGTCCGTCGGTTGACAATTTACAGGAACTACTAGTGTCTCGAGAAGACGAGTTCAAAGCCACATCGGTGCTGAAGCGTCGCGCCAGTCCATGTTCACAGTTGGACACCGCCTCACTTGTTTTAGTAATGCTCCTCGTAGTTCTGTTCGTCCGAATTCGAGGATTAGAAGATTCAGCCAACAAAAAGATCCATTAGATCTGAATAACAAAAGAAGTAAAGGTATATTTGTGGCGTTTGTTTCCAAAAAAGTACTAAATCCATCTCATTTTTTTTTTCAGGCAATGGAAAGAACGTGTACAGTTCTTAAAATTAGTGACACTTTTTTTCTTTCACCACATATACTGTCAGAACGGTGAATCATATTTACATCAGCCGCTAAGATATTTGACTTATTTTTATTAATATTATTCAAGATAAAAAGAAAGGATTTGGTACTTTTTGCAAACAGTTTAGGATTTGGCACTTTTTCTCATGAAAACTTTATTGATAGAAATAATTGCGACTCACTAAAAATGATTAAACTAAAACTCTAATTTATTGGATTATTTAATAGAAATTAATAGTAACTAGTTTCTTTTACTAAGCGTATAATATGACTTACATAAAAAGAACTAAACGAAGTTAGCCTTGGAAACCATTTTCTGGTGTCTGACCCTTGTTTTTTTTTTTTGCCTACATTTACAAAATGATTTATTCATTAAAAAAGAAAGAAAGAAATATTTGCTTCGTCATTTTCATCTACGTCAGTTCTATCACAAACTAGAAAGCGTTTGTAAAATGGCAACAGATATACGTAAATTTGCATGTCCTATAGCTTATTTGTTTCTTTCATGCCCCCATATATTTCTTTCTTGCCTCTTTGACATGACTCTTATGCTGTACATTCTTTTTTCCTTCCACAAGAACATATCTCAATCCCCTTCTTATCATCTTGTTTTCACAAATAGGTGCTAGACTATATCCACGATTAAGGCAGTGGCGGATCCGGCTTTTGGTGAGGGAGGGGCGCAAGTGGAATAGACCAGGAACATTTTCGATATCACCCCTCAAGTGAATATTTAAAATGTAAACATTTTTAAAAATATTCCCGCGCCCCTCATATTTTAAAACTTTATTATGACATATGACACCAGTATTCTCCCAAAAACGGATTTGTACGGAAAAGAATCGAAGATTTATCTAAGATAAGTTGTTGAAATGATGTTATAAGAGAGTAAAGTATTTTGTAATCCTCTCTGGACCCGCTACTGCATGAAGGCCAACCATCCTTGATTTTGTCTAAATTATTATTCTTTTAGACTCACGAATTTTGAACTTTTTTTTGTGGTTGGTGCTGAGACATTTCCTACGACTGTCCCTATTGAAAATCAGGAAACATGAACTGAGGCAACAGTGACAAACACTTCATCAATTTTCTCTTGAAATTCAGACAGTTCTTATTTAACTTAACTTTTTCTCCACAATGCCAAACGATCTGTCTTCTGGCATGTAAGAGTGGCCAGTCCCGGACAGGAATTGAAAACCATACTGAGATGCACTTACAGAGAACATGAACACTTCTCGTCTTGTGGGCAACACTATTAAATACCTAATTTTTGTATTTCTATGTAGGCTAATTTGTATGTGAATACGGATAATAAATAAACTAGGGCCTAAGAAGTGCATACTTAAATTTTACTCCTTAACGCCGGTTGTAGACAATACTCTACACGCCCTTCCGCTCATGAGTGCGCGTCGATCTGCCAGGCACTTTTTTATATTTGCACGACAAGCACTCAAAGTGTGGAGATTTTACATTGAAAAAGCAAATATTTTTATTTTTGAATTTGCCTCGCGTCAGGAGATTATACACTAATAATTCGAAAATTACGTAAACCATTACATAAATTTGAAATATGTGACATCTTTCAGCCAAACAGCATCAAGAACGTTGTATGACGTGACGTTCGGCCATGAAATTTCAACAATGAATTCGGAAAAGTATTGAGTACTTTTTGTCACAAAACACTGAGTGGATTTCGTACATTTTGCTATAAAACGCCATTTTTCAAGCCGTCTAGTAATGGGATTTGGTAGTTATTGGCAGTTATAACAACGACAGTCATATTGACTGTTATTTAGTCAATATGACAATAACTTCAATTTCAGATTATCTGCACATTGAGAAATATTGCTCTTCAATACATTACATAACGTTTGGAAAACGTAGTTACATTAACTTTCAAAGTACCGAGTAATTCAACTTCGTTTAAAGTGATACAGTCATGTGCTTCAAAACCACAATAGAACATACATTACTAGTTAAACTTTTGAAATACCATTGCAACATTAGACTTTTGGTTCCAATACATGTGAAGACATAATTGAAGACCTGTTTGAAAAACATCTCAGGTCCACCGGAGTATATTTTTCAAGAGGAACGAAAAACAGTCCAAGGTCTTCGTATGTTATCCCATTCAGCGGAAATTATTTTGTAGTAAAAAAGGATTTCTGTGTTGGAATTAGGATGTAATATTTATGCAAGTGGATAGTCTTGATAGATACCGACGAACTGAAACAAATGAAAATACGAAAAATAAGTGGACTTAGGACGTTTTTCAATTCAGGTCTTCAATTAAAAGGAGCGTTAAAATGTGAAGATATAGCCAAATCACACATTACTGAAAATAATGTTTCAAGGTCTTCAATTTTCAACCAGGCTGTTAACAAGTTCCAAACTACAATTTTTACTGTGCAAAATTAATGCTGGATATGTTCAATAATTACTGTCATGAATTTAAGTGCCTTTGTTTCATTTCCTGCGCTGTAGTGACAAACGTTTAGTTCTCTTAAACGACAACATAAATCCAATAACAAATTACTTTAAACGTTCTTTTGAATCTCTTTACAGGAATGTTGGATTTTCGATGTATTTTTAATTGCAAGGAATTTTAATTGAAACTGATATTTCTATTAAGGAAAACTTGTAAATACTAACTTACCTTATTAAACGTTAAGAAGATGGGAATAATGTGCTTACATTTACCATAATGATACATCTGGGGGTCCGGACTGTTTACCACCGAACATTTTACCACTAATTTTGTAAAAAGCTAGGGCGTTGAAATTCAAGGAGTTTTCTTCTACCTCGCTTAGAGTAGCTTTGGTTCACTGCCACGTATCGAAATAAGAAATGGAACATTTCTGTGGTAAGGTAGGCGGATTCTCTTTCCATCAGATTAAAAGCAAGAATTAAAGGAAAGCTTTTTAAAAATAAAAGATGGCTACCAAAGAAATGGAATGCAAAATTTTAATTTGGTCACCCTGTACGTAAATTACAGCAATTTTAACAATAAATCATATTTGATTTAAGTATACAATTTTTGTTGCATACCTTTCCTTCGTTAGAAATATAATTAACTATTTCGCTTGTAAAATGATCCTGTTATATTGACTTCTCCCCGAATAATTATGATTTCAAATTTCAACCTTGTTCCTGTATATGGGCAAATTTCCATCCTTTCCGTTAATGCACAGGTCACAGACAAATTTTGCGATGTCGTAATTGCACTTTAAGGAATAATAGAGCAATTATGAAAGTAATTTAATTGCAAAGTGACCCTGGAGTGTCCATTTCCATGGAAATGCATGCTAATGAAGGGAAGTGCTCGTCTCGAATATCATTCGCCATAACTCCCATCTCTTTTGGCCTCAATCCTAGGAGAAAAGCCGCTTGTTGAGGGAGAATCATCTTCTCCTTTTAATTGTGCAGAATTCAAGCCGTTTCCTATTCAGATTAGTCCCTCAGCGGTAATAACTCTCACGTGGCTTTATTCTATGTAATTCATCCACCTACTCACTTACCAAGATTCTTGTGTATTCACACACATGCACGCACACACACACACACACACGCACACAACACATAGTTGAGGTTGTTCCATTTTCTTCTTAGTTCCATGCCTACACAATCTGCTGCAAGAAGAAGGCCTTGAAGAATTCTTGTATTGTTTTCAGTGAATTGACTATTCACCATCTTCTGAAATAATTTGATTTTGTATTTTTTATAGGAGCTCCTACCATAGCTGAAACGGGTCAATCAGCTCATTCGGGGCAAATTTTGGACCGGGTCTCCGCGTCAATGCTTGGAACCTGGCCTGACCCGTGACCCAACTTCTACACGATGACCTGAAGGGTTTTTAATTGATTTCTTATGACTTTCGACGTCTGAACAGTGTTTCTTTGAGGAGGAGTGATCGGGAACCTGAGTTTAACCTCCCTTTCCCTGAACACCAAGAATATGACACCCAAAAGTTCCTAACAATAGTAAAGACATGTGGAAAAAAGTCTTACATGTGGAAAAAAGTCCGGAGGTGTACAGATAACTCTGCCCTCGCAAACGCTATTCTGAAAGAATTCGTGGATCTCTCAAATTAAAATATTGATTCATCCAAGCCATAGGAACAAAACCAGATCAAGTCGAGTAAATACATGATTCGTGGATTATGATTGCGTCAATTTGGTTAAGATTCGAATATTGGGTTGGCGGATCTCAAAGTTCGTCTGGTTATTTAAATCAAGACTGGTTTATGGTTTAGTCGCGTCAAGACCTGATCAATCGGGTTGTTCGGGTCAAGTTTCGAAACAGATCACTAGCTCGATGGGTCACCTACGTCCGGGTCATTAAAACTGACCCGGTTTCAGCTCTGCTTCTATCTAGTGAAACGTCTCTCTTTCTATCCCCGCTGGGGGCTTCTAGTTTCGTTGTTAATTCAGCATTGTAATAACGACATTTGGAGAGCCAGTTGAATTAAGAAGTAGCTGACTCTGGTCTCGAAAGCTAGTTAAACGCAATGCTGTGGAGTCGTTGCGCTGATCGCATGGCTCCTGTCTCAACGAAAGGAAACTATATTTGAACAGCCGAATGCCCTATATTTGCTCTCGACCGAAGGAGATTTGTTTCCTAGGGTATCTTTTAGGGGTAAGTTTTCTTAAATAATTTCCTCTATATAAGAGATTCTAAACCTTTTATCTTTCACGGCACACATCGTTACGTGTTCAACTACGCGGCAACCCGATTTCTACCACGTGGTGCAGTAGCCTATACATATAAATTGGGCACGGGAATAAAAATACAGCAATTTTAACACACAGTAGGCAAAACGATAAAACTTTGGTAAACTTAATTATTATATGGGTCAGCCTATTAAATTTGGACTTCGGCCCGTCACGAATCGCCCTTTAGCCATTAAAATCCACACCCATGCCCCTTTCTGGACTTGAACCCGGGACCTTCGAGTCATTGGCCTACCGCAGTAGATCGCACGGCTACCTGGCCTGCGAATACGTAAAACGAGGTGGCAATAACCAAGAAATAGGGATTTTTCTTCTAAAAATACAAAGAACGGTCTCAAAGCCGTATACACCGAAAGGTGCGCTTTTGTGAAAAACTGACAGCCTTGTGGCACCACGGCTGCTTAATTTTTAATTATCAATCTACCGCACTGATGTAGCACTGCGACAGACATCGTTTATTCTACATTGATACCACCAACAGAACAGGAGATAATGAAATATTATTTTTCAAGATGGTGGTCAGAAAGTGTGTAACTTTACAAGTGTGTCAGAGAGTGTGTAATTGGTCGTTCTACTTACCCGGTATACAACCGTTGAAAAGGCGGACGCTAGACGGTTTTTATCAACGTTTAATCAACGTGTATTCTACTGGGTAAACATTTTCTTGAGGTCTTTCCAGCAATCATAATTACAAAGCATGGTACTCGAGGGGCAGTTGCCCTCGCTTGCCGCCCCGTACGAACGGCTCTTCGTTCAAGTTAATTCTAGAAGAATCTGGTTGTTCTAGGGTTTCAGATACATAATTTCTTTGCTTTTCGCTATTGAAATTACGATTCTACTCCTTTTTAAAAACTACGCAATGTAAATGGTATTTAGTAAACTTTGATTGTTTTATTTACCTTTTCTTTCTTATTTTCTATGGGATAGGCAGCTAGGTGTGGCGTGGTCACCTTACATTTCTGAGGGATGGTGTCCATCCGCGGGTACTCTTCCGGTGGCAACACAACTGAAAAATTAAGCAGAGAAAACTGTTATTATAAAACCAACGTAGGTTTCTTTTGGAAATACTGTAATTCTATCATATGTCGGTTCAGCCCAATGAACGTGTTAATAATTTGCTTCTCTTTTTCGCTGTAATTCCTCATGGTGAAACGACTAGCATAAAAGACGGTTTGGGGCATATCGACATAATTGGGATCTCTCTCTCTCTCTTTCTCTTTATATTAATATATGTGTGTGAGAGAGAAAGCAAGAAAGAAAGAAAAATAAAGAAAGGGATGGAGGGAGGTTGAGATTCATAGAGAACTCCATCCGTGTATAAGACAGTTGGATGACTAGAGAAAGCTTTTCCCCTGGGAAATTTCCAGTAATGGAAGGAACATCTTGTATCTGAGGCTAAAACCGTTACCAGTTAAATTACACAACGACGAAATGGAAACAGAAAAAAATATATGATAAGCTATGATTCCTTTCCTGACTTAAGAAGGTAATAACAGACCAGCTACTAAGAAAGGGTTGGAAAACTATTGCTGCAAAGTCAGAAGTGTTCATTTGTTGTGAGATATGAACTCAATAACAGTCTGCTTGAGAATGAAAGAAAGCGTTTCGCTCTTGTCCTTTGCAGAAAGACACGCGCAGTCACCACGAGCGTCTTTCTCAGCAACTCATTTACAATGAATGTGGACGTACGAAAGCAAAGAGCATGCGGAGGCTCTCCGTCATCTCAGCTGATGAAATGGCACCATCATGCAAAGCCTTTTTGCTTGTTGCAACCACTATTTTCAGCGGTGGCATATCTTCTCTCTCTTGGTTACAGAGCCAACGCAGAAGACGACGTCATATTCAAGCTAAGATACACAAAGCAACATAACCGTTTCTTCACGCACGGTCCTTTAACAAACACATCTAACATCGTAAAACCTCGTAGTGCTTTTTCCTTTACGCTTTATGAGAGGCAAGGGAACGATTACATTGCCTCCTTTCGCATGCGGTTTTCACCAACGTTTAACTGTGTGCAAGAGAGAGAGAGAAAAAAAGCAACCTTATTGGATAGACCAGTTTGGTGACTATATATATACACTGTATATATAAATATGTGTGTTTGAGGGAGGAAGGTGTAATGCACTGAGCTACTCTATGACGAAAGTGAAATCATGTATCGATAAAGGGAATTAAGATTTTACAGTATATGAATAAATATTCGTTGTTGATATGATGAGCAGTGGTTTTCAACTGCCGGTCCGCGAAACTATTGGGCCGGTCCTCGGACAATTAATATAATCAATTATTTAACATTCATTTTGTACATTTTGAAAATCCAAAGTTGAGATTAAAGTTCATATTTCCTTTCCAAGACAATTAGAATCTAAAAATGTAATGTCATCTATTAAACGTAAAAAAAAACCTTTAACTTGGCATCTTCACGGTCTGTAAAACATTTTTCCTGTAGTTTGCCGGGTAGTAGGTATAAATAGGTTGAAAAACACTGCTATAGAACACGCTGCTTTCTTTAAATAACCTTGAATTAATGAATTATGTATATTTCGAATCGTTAAGATATACAAATGATGATAGATGTTCTGCCCGGAGGCGAGTTTGTGACACAAAGGCCTTTATGCAAGATGAACCGAGGGTGGTTTGTCATCGTCTTCTGTTGGATGTAAAAGACGTCCAGGACTTTTAGTTTAAAACGGGATCACAACTACTTGTTTCTCCACGAATCCGGAACTGCTTGATTACAAGCGTTGCCACTTACCCACTGGGGAAAATTATTTCAACTCCTGATAGAAGGGAATGGATTTTTACATGATTAAAAAAAAAACTTGTTTGATATCTTAAACAAACAGATTTATCCACGAACTTTCCAAAATGTCATACAAGGCTAGATTTAGTTCGGGATGGCCGAAATATAGTAGGGGCATCCCGAATCCATTTTACCTTGACGGATTTTATATTTACAAATATTCATAAATATTTTACGTTCACATGTTACAGCTGGTTTAGTCTAGACTCGCACTAGCAACTTTTTTCTGGGTTATTGGGTGATTTTGTAATTGAGAAAATGAAACACATATGACAGCGCTCTCACTTCCAACTTAAAAATCACCGTGATAATATAAAAAAATGGAGCCTGCTCCATTTCGGAGTTGACTAAACCATTACTTTCAGAAATAGAAGACATGTGTTTAAACCTATCAGTGCTCACTAGCAATTGAATTTCTCAATTTGGTGGCTGCGGCTTGTACCCTCAGAAAGAAATAATTACAAATAATTACACAGTAAGAAGAAATTTATTCATTAGTAGTGTGTTTTGTAACAAAAGTATGTAATCGTTCATTGTTGAATTATTTATATTTTAAGTAAAAAAAGACCAGAAAGTAAATAGACAAAATGGAGAAATGTGGAAGTGATATCTTGAAATAAGACATTTATATTTTGTGTTCAAACTTATAATTATGGAAGTAGTTTATTAAGTTCAAGACTTGTTATTTTCTGTAACAACTTCATAGTTGTGTTTCATCATTGTAAAATTCTCTCAAAATTATTTCGTGAAGTAAATATTTATCTTAAATCAACAATATCCTAGTGCAAGGGTCTTCAAATGTAGTTTCCGGTCCGGATTCAGACCCCAAAGCCTTTGTACCCGGACATCCATGGTTTAATACGAATCGGAATTTATTTATGGTCTTTTGGCTTTGGCTCACACCGGGTTTGCTACTATGTTAAGAGTAATATGTGAATGTATTGTATTATATGTATACCCTTCATTAGTTGCAACGCACGAAAAGTAGGAAAATGTAATGTGAATTCATGCTAATTTACGCCGTGTTTACTCTTTAATTTTGTTATAATCGGAATTGTTTCTAAAAATATACGGAGTAACCAATAAACGTACTGTCTTACTGTTCTACTTCAAATTATTTATGAGCTATAGGATCTATGGTTTATGCAGGAATAGAGTAGGGAAAGGAGTCGACCGGGGTCTAAGTTGAAGATAAGATTAAATTTATTATACGGGCGCTAACAGCACTATGTTTTACGCCCCTCTTGACCTAAGTTGAAGGTATCATCCCGAAATTTGCATGGTGTTACTGAGGAAGAACTTCAGTAGGGATGATCTGCCGCTGGTATAAAACACAAGATCTCCCGAATGTGAAGCGAACTTTCTACCAACTGAGCTACGGCCACTCGCTTTGACTGTTCTTACTCATAGTCGACTAAGTATCGACTAGGGCATTTTTATTGTCATTTTACCATCAATCCGGGTCCCAGATTCGACTCGACTACCATGTAAATTTGCCATTGGCCCGCAGGGCCACCAAGGCAGGATTTCTGGTCATCTGAGGCCACTTTCGTCCTTGGAATATCATATTAGTAAGGTATGAAAACTATTATTTGTGAATAGATGAATCGGACTCCGCAGCAAAACACAACAGCCCACACCAACCGAACAACCAGAGAACTCCACCCAGAGTCACTCGACATATATCTCTTATTTAATTTATTGAAATAATGAAAATGTTGAGAGCCTTAAAATCTGTAAGATCAATGAGAGTGCTTGTCTATTCAATTAATATGAATCTGAAATTGTTGTGGTGTTCCAGCGAGAATAGTGAAACGAAAATGCACAGGTGTAGCCTAACAATTGAGTTTTAATCTGTATGCAAGTTGCTAATTAATGGGAATGCTGTCTGCTAATATTTACTAATGTAATGGAATTGTAAAAGTCTAAAAGTCTGTGTTGTTGTAAGTTTGTCAGTATGTTTGTATTGTTTGGTGTTTTTGGAAATTGGGTAGTCAAATAAACAAATTTTCTTAATGTAGATCCATTTCTATTCTATCTCATTAATTGAATTTGTAGAAATTTTAGAATTTTTATGCTCGTAGCTTCCGTGGTATTTGGCAAGTTAAAGTTTTGTTGGTAAAACTTAGTTGTATTAGATCTCAGTTGTAGTACATCGTCCCTGTGTTTTTATTTATGTTTGAAGTAATTCTTGAAGAGTAATTTGATGTCTTACAATGTTTATATTTAATTGCTTAGGTAAATTTAGATTGGTATTTTTTTTATCTTTGATGGAGATACCGTATCTTTCCTTGCACTGTTCCAAATAGTCTAACATTGGAGTTATATAAATGTCTCTGTATAATTCGACTCTATCCGAATTACACATTTTTCTAAAGACCCTCAGCCTATTTCTTTCAAAACGTTCGAAATGACCTAAGTTGATATTTGAGTTAAACAGTTCATGTCCATAGGTAAGTACTGACCTCAGTATAGAGAGATAAATTCTAGTTTTAAGTTTAAAGGAGATTTTTGACAGTAAGATAAATCTGAGTGCCGAAAACGCCCGTAGTCCTTTCTTTTTTCTATCCAAAATGTGAGATTTGAAATTCAATCTTTGATCAAGGGTGACACCCAGGTATTTGGCTGTTTTAGATGGTTTTATTTGACTTTTGTTAATGGATTTTCTTTTCATTTTTTCCCTTCTTGTACCCTTACCGGTTGGATAAAATATTATAAATCGTGTTTTATTTGCGTTTAACTCCGATTTCCAATCTTTGCACCATTTTAGAAATAATTTTGCAGGTTTTTGTAAATTTTGAATAGCAGAGTTAGTAGATCTTGCAGCTGTCCAATAAGCAGTATCATCTGCAAAAAGTCCTAAATTTGTTGAGTTGTTTGGTGAGACTGGAGTATCATTTACGTATAAAGAATACAAGATTGGGCTAAGTGCCGCCCCCTGGGGGACTCCTCTGCAAATTTTGATGTTATTCGAATGCTCGTCTCCTGATTTGATAATTGTGGTTCTATCTTTGAGAAATTTGATAATCCATCTGATAGTTGATGTCGGTAGATTGAGTGAGTATAATTTATATATTAAACCGTCGTGCCACACGGTGTCAAAGGCAGATGTTAAATCCATAAAAATAGCTGCCGATCTCCAGACTTTATTCAAGGCTATTTGTGAGTCCGTCACAATTCTCATAAGTTGGTCTATCGTGGAGACTTTTGCTCTAAATCCTGCTTGATATCTAGAGATTAATTTGGCCTCTTCCATAATTGATTCAGTCTTTTTGAAAGAACAGTTTCACAAATTTTGGCTTGAAGATGTAGTCCTGACTGTCCTATTATTTTAATGTTACAGCCAATCTCTTTTGTGGTAGTATGCAGCCAATTGAAAAGTAGTATTTTAGTACGGTATGCTATGACCAAGAGATAATAACAAGTTATAAATTATTTCTATCCTTGCTTATCTATCTTGAAATGATTGAAGAGCTTCTTTTTATCTTCTTTCAAAGATGCAAAAACCCAGCCTTCATGGTCCAGGTGGTAACGGTGCGAACTTCGGATTGGTAATGGGTAGGTACGTGGGTTCGAACTCTACGGCCAACCATCCTGACAGGTTTCCCAAGATTTCCCTCGCTTTCACCAGTAAAATGCTGGCCGATACCTTCTCCATCGTCTACCTACCCTATCCCGACATGAGATAAAGATCCCAAAAGGTAAAAGGTAAAGCTATCCCCTGTGCGATACGCACGCGCCGTAAACGGTGCATGGGTGATGTGGAGGTAGCACTCCAAATTTTCTTGACCTACGGTACGAAGTGAGGTGAGGTCAGTCCCACGCTCGACTGCCTTTACCTTCCCAAGGTGCCCAGGAATACCAAGGATACTCCAGTACTCAATTTGATAGGAGGCTGAGGCCATAAATAAATTCAATTTCAAAGATGCAACGAGTTTATAACATTGCTGCTTTAAATATCTCTGGCTTGCAACTGGATGAACCCAATGACTTTTCTTTTCGCGTTTTCTCCTTCATCTTAAATGTAGAGCAGCCGATCGCGGTAGTCGTGTGATCTCAGGCATCAGACCAGCGTCTCCAAGGTTTTGGGTTCAAATCCCGACTGGGGCATGGATGTTTGAGGATTTTAAAGACTTCGCATCTAGTTTAAGCAAGGCGGGACGAAGTAATTAGATATTAAAATAGCCCAAAGTACAACGTTTACATTTCTTTAAAAATTGAAATTCAGAGCACAACATGCAGCTATTTATTTGAAATCCATTTCCATGGTGAGCAACTAAAATCTCCTCGTGTGCGTAGCCTAAAATGTTAGTGATTTCCTAATCAAGTGATTTTTATCTCTCAATTTTTTAATCACCAGTGGGCGCCTAGGCTTAGAAGAAGAATAGAATCTATTAACTGGAATAAATATTTCTAGTTATAGGGGCATAGAATTAATATATTTCAACTTTATGGGGACTAAAAGATAATAAATTAACGGCATAGGCCATCTTGGCTGTAGTTTTAAATTATTTTCTTTCACTTATATCAGGCGAATACCGGCATGGTACCTTCAATTCAGACCAGTATCACTTCCTTTCCCGTTCTTCAGAAGACGTTTTAAAGAGCATGGAGCACAAAGGAATTGCGCCGAGCGGCCATAGCTCAGTTCATAGAAAGTTGAGTTTGCTTTCAGAAGGTCCTGGGTTCGAATCCATTGGCTGGCAATCCTGACAGGTTTTCTTAAAGTTTTTCCTTTAGTCCCCAGACTAGTACTGGGATGGTACTTCAGACCAGGTCCTGGTCGACTTCTTACCACATCCTGTCCCATTCAGCATCCCGACCTGAACCAGATAATATATAAAAATAATAAATAAAATACAATAATAATCAAACCAAATGTGGCAAAATATACTGTAAATTCAGAAATATCAGGTTGATTTTTCTGGATACAAAGAAAAGACTCACGCAGATAAAAACCTTTGTTTCATTATAATTAATAAACGTGGTGGCATTCAGTGCAACAAGAGAAGTAAACATAATGGTTGGGATTATTTTGTAAATCCTGTTTTTATAAACATCAAAGCTCTATTGACATATTAATATCGATTAAAACTCAGCGTCATTAATAAATAATTCAATACGTTAACGGATCAGCTATTGTGTAAAACATGATAACAACCAACCCTAACTTTTGAATAATTTTGCTAATCCAAGCGAATTCTTGCCGTAATTAGTTCGGTTGAACAAGGCTTTTATCTCACTTGTCTTAACGGGCACTCTAAGCTATGTATTACATTATCTCGCGAGCAATATAACTTGGATTATTGAACCGTTGGAAATCAGATGACGCGCCATGTGAAGTAATGTAGATAGCTAGTTTACTAACTTTACTGAATATACCTCCCCATGGTTTATTGGCTTTGTTTTTCATCATGCTGGAATTTTGAAGTGAAGCAAGTATTCTGTAGCGTGGCGTGCCTTGTTTCTCTTGTTGACTTTACGCATTTGCTGTGTAAACATTTGATAGACCCTGCCACCAGCTGATATTGATCTTGTATTGCAGAGCAGAAATAACCTTGTCGAGGAAGAAGATAAGGTTCAGTTGTTTAGAGTTTTACTATTTGAGCTGCTTTTCTAAGATTATTACTGTCTCTTTTCATTGTGAGGGATTTTGATTCTATTCTAATGGCAATACATTTTTATCTCTATTTTAAACTCTTTTCGTTTAAGTTTCATAATTAAACTAACGTTTTAGAAGATTAGCCTTATGAAAGAAATATGCACCATTTTGATGTCTTAGTTCCCCGATTCGACAATCAGATGGCAGCATTGCATGTTAGTGATGTGCTTTTTTTATTGTCTATTGTCTTCCAGTCTTGGATACTGGCATTTTCTCCTCTGAATTGATAAACTTTTGAAAGGATAATTCTATACTTACATAGCTCCACCTATTACCAAATCAGGAAACTAAATTATCTTAACGGTGTACGTGTTCATGAATAGGATTAAACCTCTAATAGGCGATTCTCGTGAAAGCAAATCCAAGGACTAAGATTGATTGAATTGAAGGGTGACGGAATGTAACGGTCAGGGTCCATTTTTGGTGGTGGAAAGTGAGATTGTGGTGCCATCTTGTATATTTTTATTGAAAGAGTCGAAGAGTTTTTTCTTTTAATTATTTTCTTTAATCTTTTAATTCCTATTGTTGCCAAACCATATTTATTTATTTGCTGAGAACGTTATGTTTGCTTTTTTACTTTAATTCTATACATATTTATTACGTTTTTGCATTAAACTACCACATTCATTTCCATTAACATTATTCGGATTGTAGCAGATGCGATATTCTCCTCTAATCAGTCTTTCTGCTTGAATGGAAAAACGTCATAGAATAAAAGAAAAAAGGAAAAATAACGATCTCAACAAATAAATAAATAAATAAATATGGTTTCGCAACAATAGGAATTCAAATATTAAAAAAACAATAAAAAGAAAAATGATACTGTTAATAGTACACTTGATTATAGTTACAGACGTAGTCGAAACGTTGTGTTATGCGTTTAATCTGTGTATTCAATATGCGAGTTAAATAATAAATTGGTTTCTAACATCAGGCCGTGAAGTTTTGATTTTTATTTATAGATATGTGTACGGGACGTATTTCGTTTAATGAACACTCATTGGTTTCAAATAGGGAACTCACCATTCGGCCAACACCGATTCCATTATTATTAAAGTCCTAAATGAGCTGAGTTTGTCAGGACATAACCTACAGTTCTTGTAAAATGGATTTCGAACCACTCCGTTCAATTTACCCCGCGCGGGACTGGGACAACCTGAGGACTTTAAAGCAATTGCAGCAATTAACCCAACAAACCAGGCGACGTCGGTGTTTGGTCGGCGAAAGCCAACAAGGAGCCGACGTCACACAGTGGTGCCAAACGGAAATCTAGCCGGACAAAAGTCGAAAATGC
>JAGDQP010013698.1:15319-38675 GCA_022664845.1 Lepisma saccharinum
TTTTGTCCGGCTAGATTTCCGTTTGGCACCACTGTGCGTCGGCGGGCTGGGGCTGAGGCTGGGCGGGGTTTCGCTCATATGCGGGAAAGTCGGGGGACCAACGGCGACCCGGTAATGGCCCGACGACCAAACGCCAATTATGCGTCGGCGATTACCTTCTCCCAACTATTTTCCATTTATTCTCGAGGATGATGATGTTTACGTAAGAATTGTACAGTGAAGAATACCATTGAATAAATAAAGATTGTAGTGTTCGAATGGAGAAAAGGAAATAAACTGCACGAATACAGTGCCTTCATTCATAGAATCCACGTTTTCGTTAGGTTCAACACTATATTGTATCGAAAACATATTGTCAATGTTTTTTTAACTCCTTATTCATCGATACACTGAAATTACATTTATTTTTTGTAATTGATTCTTTAAATATTGCTATACTTCGATATTTGTCTTCTTTCAGGTACTTAGAAATGATGGTAAGATCTTAATAACATGGACAATCGAGACCTATCTTCCTTACTTTTAATTTTTTCGTAAAATGTCATCTTCTGAAGGTCAAACGTTACCGAATATTCATGAAATTTAAAACAGTGGTCAGTAGATGCCGAAGATTAAGAATCAGATCTGCTTTCCTTCAGTCACAAGACTGCGTGGCAGTCAGACGGACAGGGACCCCCTCCGATATTCCGGTTTCTATGTAAAATTAATATACATTTAGGCATAATTATATACACTTCATGTATCGTATACAAACAGTGGATCCTCGAAAGAAACTGGTGAAACCTCTCCGAAACAAAATTCTGCATACATATGTGCAGACGGACTGTCAGATAAAGATTGTTAATGGGTCTGGTAAGTGGAAACATTAAAAAATATATATAACGTGGAAAATACGAGCTGCTCCATTGTAATCACTTCATGATCCTTGTACTCCTTTATTTTAACGTATTTGAAGTAATTAAACCAAACCTAACCTAACCTAATCTTAGTAAACGTAGCGTATTGAATATGAAGCCAAGAATGGATAAAATATGAAATTGCATGAATAAATGGAGAGCACAAGGTCCGTGAAGTGATTATAATGGAGCTGTTCCGGAAAATATACTAATAGTAGGCTATGCACATTGAGATAAAGTAGACAATTTGGTTGACTTGATCGGCAGGGTATTGTAGAATTCTACCCGTTAAATATCATGGATGTTTAGAAGTAATCGAGTTGGATATACTAGTCAGATATTACAAGAACTCATGTAGAGCAAGAAAAGGATATAAAAGATGGATTTTTGAGAAATTAATTATGAAGTATCTACTAGTTAATGTCAGGATTAAAGATAATATATTATTATGATATGGATTAACTAAAGTATGTGTTATATAAAAATATTTGTAATATGTAATTAGAAAGACGATTGCATACAAAATTTCTCAATATGTACAGATATAATACGGTTGTATCGAAGCCTATTTTGTTATCCAACCTTTAGTTAATATGATTTAAACCCACGTATAGGGAAAGAGAAATGATTCAGAGGTGAAATAGGGTCACTTTTGGTGACTCTCTGACCCAGACTTAAGTGACCGAGTCCGAAACTTGACCCAAATGACCTGGTATTGACCTAAATGACCCAAAAGATTCAGTGACACGGTGTTAACCCGGCTGACCCGGACCTAGCTGACTCAGTGACCCGGTCCAAAACTTGATCCAAATGAGTTGGTTAACCTGATCATTGAATTTTCGGCGTAGTATTTTTCGTGCTATGGGGTTAATACTTCCTATCTCGGTCACCTCCTGAAAGAATCGTTGTTGAAACGCAGCAGTGTATCAGCTGAAACGGGTCAATAGGGTCGTTCGGGTCAGTTTTGAACCGGGTTTAGGCTTCAGACTCGGTCTGACCTAGTGACCCAATTTAGTCCCGATAATGCGGAGAACAAAGCAGAGTTTTTAATTATTTCCTTGCATTTAAACAGTGTTTCTGTCAGGGGTGACCATGATCGGAAACGTTTCCCCCCAGAGCACGAAAAATATGACTCCAAAATTCGAAGTTAATTATGTTTCCCAGACCGGGTCAAGTTTCGGATAAAGTCACCTATGTTCGGGTGTCTTAGCTGTGGAAAATATATAGAGCGGCCTTCGTTAACCGATGCAGTATTACTAGCACCTGTTATTTCATTAGGTCTATATTTACATTTAATAACAAGTGTTGTTCAGCTTTTATGAGATACTAGCTGAATAGAGATCCGCTTCGCTGAGTCGCTCTTAATTGATAGTCATGCCAAATTTTACCACTTTGAGGTAGTCAACCCGTCGAACAACATTGTAGTATGGGTTGCCGCGTGTTTCTAAAACTAATGATGGGCAGAAGAAAAAAAAAACTTGAGTTTTTTGGCTTTAATCCTTTTTAAAAGAGGTAAGTAAGTGTTTCCTTTCCTTTCTTTCTTTCATTCGTTCTTTCTTTTTCTTTCTTCCTTTTTCTTTCATTCTTTCTTTCTTTTTTAAAAATCAAACTTCCCTGAAAATTGTTTTAAATGTGGAATATGGTGTTTTATTATTTGATAGTAAAAGTAACTTGGTTTTGAAGAAATCCTGTAGAAAAATTTTGAATAAAAATCGGAAACTGGTAATAAAATTGAAGCCATTTTTTACTTCCTATTTTATTTTCTGTTTTCAGAAAAACAAAATTATCAAACTAAAAAAAAAGATAAGACGGAAATGAGTTCACGATATGATCTCAATGAAATTACTATTTGAAATATTATTTCTTGTTTTCTTTCATTTTCTTTGAAGGAAAATATGTGCACGTAGTCACGGAGGAATAAAGGTGCTGACGTCAAATGTTGTTAAGGTTGCAACCTCCTGCGTCTGTAGATTGCAGGCAAGTAAAGGGGTGGTGCTTTCGTTGGAACTGCTTAGGAAAGGCCAAATAAATTAGCAGATAGGCGGGTGGTTCGCTCTCACCGCACACGATAAAGCTGTCACCAAAATACTTTACCTTGGAAAGTGCATGCGTAAGATCTATATATCATTGGTGCAAGTGGCCAAAGAGAAATTCCAGTCTTTGTATTCCAATAGCGTCCTCTTTCTTTCACGTCCCCGAAGAGAGACGTTTAGCAGTGGAGGGGAGGAA
Organism: Lepisma saccharinum; assembly: GCA_022664845.1. Classification (NCBI taxonomy): domain Eukaryota; kingdom Metazoa; phylum Arthropoda; class Insecta; order Zygentoma; family Lepismatidae; genus Lepisma; species Lepisma saccharinum. The sequence continues at coordinate 18,445 of JAGDQP010013698.1, forward strand.
TAATTATTTAAAAATAGTATCACCACTTACGAAAAATACCAGATGTACAATATTGCTGTGTCTCAGAAATAATGTCATGAGAGTTTCAATGAATTAAGACGAATATCACTATATTTTCACCCAGCCCACGAGATTTAGTTACAACTGTCACGAATTTCGGATTGGCTCAGTGGAGGTAGAAAGGTTCAGTCATACTGCCGGCTATACTAACTAAGATTTTCCAGGGATTACCTAACTTTTGTGAGGCGAATGACGGTGTGGTATCGAAACATAGGTCTTGTCCGCTTCTTTTCCTTTCCGTAGCGTTCGCCAAAGAACGTCACTCTACCGACATGTACACAGCAGCTAGTCTAGCCCATTTTATAATAAATGTATGCTAAATTCACGCTGCTTTTTTTGTTAATTACTCAAATATTGATGCATATCATCAAATAATATTCATGGACTCTAATGAATTGTGTACACTAAGCTTTGCGATGCCGCAGCTTCGTACTGCAATTGTAGCGATGTTCTTCGACTTATGGTTTCTACCGAGTTGCCGTAGCTTACAGTCCGTGGTAGAACGTTGGCCTCGCATTCACAACGTCCTGGGCCGACCATCCTGACCGAGGTTTCTCCTCAGTCCCACTAGGCAAATGCCGGGATGGTGCATTTAATTTAGACCATAACTGATTCCTTGCCGCATCATTTCCTTTGCCCTATCCGGGTCTGAGTCACAGATGTCTAAAGGCCATAAATAAATTCAATTGTGTGGTTTCCCGCGCTGCGAGTTCGCGTAGACGGGCACTGTTTTCGTGAAGTGGTTTATTCAGTGGTAATATACTTGTTTTCGAGTCTAAAATCTCGCGCCACGCCCAAATTAGATCTGCTGCATTTGTCTCAGGCGATGCCACACACCGCGCAGCTTTACAAATCACTGCTGTACAGTCGTTTAGAATTTAGAATTTTTAATTTATGGTCCAGGTTAGGGGAGGGGAAAGAATGCTGAAAGTGTCGGCCAAGGCGTAAGTTGAAGGTACCATCCGAGCATTTGTCTGGTGTGACTGAGAGAAAACCCTGGGAGAACCTCAGTCAGGATGGTCGGTTGTTGGGATTAAACCCATGACCTCTCGAATGCTCAGTCCCTATATGCTCGTGTAGTCTTAATGAATATGTGAAAGACGTGTTATTTCTTCGGAATCGCAACTTTATAGCGAGTAGCGCTGCAGTTGATACATCACTTTCAATCTTGGACACGGCTCTCCAGAGGGCTTGAATTGGCGTGGGGATGGTAGAATTTCCCCCTCACTAAAGTCCTTTTACCTGTTGGATCTGCCGGTGAATATCTCATTTATCGAAAAAATATGTCAATCCTCCCCCTAGCGAAAATCTGTCATTTCAAGCACTGCCTCTCCATTACGGCACATTTTCACGACTCATCATTAGCTGTGGTACCACACTGATGCAAATACCACTTAACTGTCTCGTTCTCTTCGTTGGTATCGGTAACTCATTTAAGTACGGGACACGTTGTGAAAATAAGAACAACGGAATTGACTGAGCAGAGCAGATCAAAACTTAACCAAGCACACAGGCATCGTTCTTCTTTGTTTTGCTTGACTTCAACTAGTTTTCTTGATGTGAGGCAACCCTTAATGTTTCCCCCAGAATAGTTTCTTTGTGAATTGCTATGCCGTGATATTCACTCGCATTTAATAATAGGTAAACACGGGGAATGATATTTACCGGCTACTTGTCAACACAAACAAACGTAACGTAATTTTGTGCTATCTGACACTTTTGAGGTTTAAAGTAAATCTCGTGCTTGAGATTTCTGTTGAAATATTTAAAAAGAAGTACCTCAGAGGATGAGGCAGAGAGAGAGAGGGAAAAAATCCGTTTTAGTTTTTCAGTTCTCGAGCTGAAGTCACTGTTCCCGGCGGGATTTGAAGCTGTGAGAAGGACTCCAGCTGAGAGTGAATTCTAGATCCCCGCAGAGATGAGACTATTGCACGGGAAAGTCGATCGAAGTGGGCACGTACGCGGAAGATTGCGCTTGATACATGAGGGAGACTAGCCCTGGAATACAGAGATATATACAAGCATTGTGAAAAAAAAAACCCGAAAATCTTTGTTTTTCCTCCTATGCTAGTGTTTCATTTTCAAATTATTCTCCCTCTCTTTTCCCCTCTCTCTGTCTACGCCTCTTGCCGACTGGAATGTTGGGTGAAAGTGAAGAGATGAGAAATAGTCAATTTAAGGGTGAAATCTAGAGGCGGAAGATAAATTCACTTCATATAGAGTTACGTTCGATATTGGTCACACTGAAATCTTATGTGGTTAAATAGCAGATAGATTTAAGGAGTTGTTATCGTTGAGCCATTTGGTGTTATAAATTTTGATGTAAGAATGTTGTTACAAGAAATTTTTGAAGCCAACACCCAGCTGATGGTATTTGAAGTCACGTTGGTCAGTTCCATGCTTAAATTTTCGATACGAGCAGAAGGTATGGTATACAGAAATATTTTTAGAAATAATAAACTTCTTCTACACATCACACTATAGTATTCATTTCAGCGTTATCAGAACTCCTGAGTTAAACGCATTTTCGAACTTTGTCCAAGTATACTCGTAATGAAATAAACAAGATCGTTAACTTATTCGGAAGGTCTTGGGTTCAAACCCAGTGGCCGACCATCCTGACCAGGCAAATGAAGAGATCCTTCAAACTAGGCCTTCACCGATCCCTCCCACATCCTTTCCCCTCCCCTATCCCGGTTTGAGACTTAGATACCTAAAGGTCATAAATAAATTCAAATGAAATAAACAAGAGACAAAATACTCCAATAATTCAATGTAAAAGACTTAAATGTGTTTTCAATAAATAACACTTTAAACGTAGGGTCTGTAACGCTGAGATTGACAATAATACACTCCTTTGTCCATAGTATATAGGGTCTTGGCTTGCGAGGAGATTTTTGTTCAAAGAAAATGTTACATGTTCTTCTCAAGGACTCTTCATCAACGCTTTAACTGGCTTTCGAGACCACTACTTCTTAATTCAATTCTGTACTCCCCAGTGGTCATTCAGCTCCAAAATTGCAACACCAACTGGTCTGCTAAGCAGGAGCTGCATCATTCTCAATATGATTAAGTTTCCTTACCAGCTTTAGACCCTACGATACAGCTTTAGATCCTTTCTCGGTATCGCAACACACGTATATTCGATCGAGTGCTCAGCTGTGACGAAAAATGTGTCCAGTATGAGATTCCCAAGTGAGCCCAGACATTGGTTGTCACCTCACACCACAAGACCACCACTACACCCAAGCAAGATCATGATCTTATATTAACTGGTGGAGCACTACGAGTTGCTTATCGGCCCTAACCATCACTGCGGACCTGTACTCGCAGCATTGGTGAATCGCAAGGGTGAACTATTCCTTGCCGACAATGCCAAGTCGAATGCGACACGGGTGGCCACCGATACCATCCTGCGAGTGTGAATACTTTGAGATCTAACGGTGAGTGGCATTCTCTGTTTCTGGTTATCAAAAACGAAAATAATTGTTTTGATTACCTTCTATGTTGCTTATATCTTTCCAAGAAATACTAACATTATATTGCTTATATTTTTTTAAAATAAAGATTTACATATACTTCTTATATCTTCTATGTAAATAAAAATACCTAAAAGTATATCTTTTTCTTATGCAGATGCAAAGGCTTCGTTAACTGCCACTCCTCCATGGAAACAGCGCTCATACTTTTAACGTTCTCGAATACAAAAGCCAATCAGATTTACAGTGTATCTAGTTATGCCCCCAATACTGTCTTACGGCATAGGACTTCAGCGGATGACGTGGTTCTGTATTATTTCTAGGTTCATGAGTGTGACAGAAGAAAGATTAAGAACTATATAAATTAGAATATCACTTAATATTTGCCTTTCATATTTCTAAGCTTTTCGTTCTAAATTTGTGGTTTGCATTTTCCCTCCTTTTGTAACCAATGAGCTCAATGATACGAACGTTCTGTCATTTGAGAATCAGAGAACACAGTTTCTTTCTTTTTATTCGCGGTTGAAAGTAGGTGAAATTCAAGAGAAGATTCTTTTACAGTATATAGTTTCTCTCTCTCTGAAGTTTTCCTTTTCTGTGATAAATTATGTATCTTCTTATTTCAACTGGACGAAGAAGTAGGATCGTTCGCCAGCTCTTTCCCTGGAGAAACTGTTCGATCAACTCAGTTGGAAACTTGAATCAACTTAAAGCTTTTTCACTGAGGCTCTCTTTCGAGGGGGAAAGTACGGATGAACGACGGGCTAAAAGAGGCAAAGGGACGGGTATTTGTAAGAAATGTCATCGACATAAAATGTGCGGCGGGAAAGTTACCGAAAAAATGTTTTATCTCTATCGCAGTCTATTAAAGCGAACATCAAACAAATAATTTCGGGTAGACATGATGAAAACTTTATTACCTGAATTATTTTTTTGTTCAAAAAGATTTTTGATATTTTGGAAAGCAAGTAATAACATATTTATTTTACATCTCCTAAAATACTATATTTTGTAACCGTAGAACAGTAAGTTATTTCTATTACGCTACTGGTAACGATGAGTAAATTTTACTCACATACGAATTAAGATCTGAACTTAATTCGTAAGTGATTGGTTAATGATTGTTTTAATTAATGATTGGTTTAATTATTTCTTAGTTTCACCTTTTCTTCATTAGATATGAATGATCCAGTGTTATAGTTCCTTTGACAAGGTACGGTACAGCACCAATCAGTTGCAGTTCTTCATTGCTCAAAGTACGGCATGTTATGTATTTTGCGGTATTGTCACACATAAGGGAAATTGGGGTAAAGAGTCTCTGAAAAGCTCTTCTCTTTGTCAAAGTTAAGGTTTCCTTATGATAACATGATCAGATCACGAATCCTTTCCTGTACCATTGAACCCTTAAATAACTCTTGATTCTTTTCAAAACAGAAAACGTCTTTTCGCAGATGATACTGTCATAAGTAAGTCATTTTTAGTGTTTTAAGCCCAGTACGAAGGGGATAAGTTTTTACTGTAGAGAAAATGAGAGGCTTCAAAGACTTTTTTATGATTCGTTTGAAGTTTTTCCGTTTTGGACAAAGTTTCTCCATCAGCTGGGAAACTTTAGGGAGCAGAGCTGTAAAGCTTTCCGTAACTTCTCCTAGAGTTGATAGACAGTTATACATTTCGCTATTAATCACATCCAAAAAGCATTCATCATCCTAAAACAAACCTCTGTTCTGGGAAACCGTCGCGCCTCTACCAATTTGTGGAAGTTTTCTTCATTTTGGTACTGCATCTTCAATAATAACGCAGGATCCACTTCCCATTTCACAGCTACAGTTATGGATGGCTTCTTCCTTTATTTGATTATATTGTGCTCTCATCTACTTTAGCGTTTCTTTGCTTTCTTCAGTGTTGCTTAAACCTTCTCGACGTCTGTGTCTTTCCCTTTGAGGAACTGTGAATCTACATTTAGTTTCTAAATAAGTACCCTTGAAAGCATCATAGTTATTAAAGCAAAATCAAAGGAGTCCATCGGTTTTGTTTCTAACACTTCGTCGTTGTTGGTGCTGGTCAGAGAAATTCTTCCAGAGGACCTCATAACATCTTGGCACTTCAGCTTGACTAATTGACTAACGTCGTGATACCACCTGGTTGGCTGAACTTATTGAAAATGATATCTGATTCACCTATTAAGGATGATATAATATCTCAACTCTTGATATTGTGGCGAAAGAACGTGTGCAAATTCTGGATTATCGGAAGTAACTAGTTGTTTCTTTTACACGTCTGACTGCACCATTAATGTAAAGGTTAAAGTTATGCTTTACATAGCTACTGCCTAATTTTTGTTTCTTTGAGCATCCACAGCTCGTTATATTCTTATTTTATCCCTAACTTGTGCCTCTGGTTATTCCTAAGCGTAACTAGTCTATACCACCTACTGACTGTGGTGAAGAAGCAAACAATTGAAAGGAATCATGAACAACATCAGTCTCTAGGAAATAAAACTAAGTTGTCAGTAATACTAGGATTAAATACACATGCAGACTTTTTGAGAGTCAAACATCAACAAATGTGATTTGTACTGATCTTAACTTATATCTATAATAATATAATATTCTGAATAGCCTAATATGTAAAGTCCATTTGGCTTTGGTTTATTGTGGCTTGTGCACCTTAGAGTATCTGACGTCTGTCTCATCGTAGGATTTTGTGAACCATTGATCCGTGTCTGAGAGTGTGTTTATATGTGTTTGTGTTCTACCTGTAGCTTCTTACCCACTTGAATTCTAATCTATACCAATAGCTTGAAAGGAAACAGGATAGTTATTATTATCGTTAGGCCTCTGCATTTGTTGAACAACAATAAACCAGAGAAGCTGTAAACAGGTACTGTAGATATGTGAGCGTGTGTGAGAAAGAGAAAGAGGAAGAGAGAACAAAAATATTACGAAACATGAGAATTACATTAAGAGGTCCTCTCATGCATATCTGTGTAACACGCTTGTAATAAGTTTATTTACATCTCATAATAAACAAGTGTTAAGTTTCTCACGTACAATAAACACCAGGTGCTAATGTTTGTTCCGTGTGCATGTTATCGGAAACAAAACGAATATATTACAAACTGTTCAAGTTTCATTACAAGCACTTATAGAAAACCATAAAAACTTATTAATTTTAGATAAGAAAGAACTGAAACTTGACACCACAGAGTGTGTCAATGCTAAGAAGTTAAAAACAGGAACCTCGTCTAATCAGAGAATGAAAAAAATAACAAAAACTTCAGCAATTTTTATTGCATCCAAGTTCGTTGTAACACTATTAATGTACTGTATTTCGCAGGATTGACACATGTTTATAAAACAAAAAATAACAGCGTCAGCGTTCTAAACGGATTCGTTTTCAACAACAGCTTTTCAAATGGCTATATTGTACAGAACGCAATTTTCCACACTGACGAGTTGTATAATATATGATATGTTATTACCTTTGAGCACTGTAGTAAATGAAAATGTGTGAAAGTGTAAATTGGCGGTAAATTGCTTCAAGAAGCGAATAAACTAAATGAGTACCAAGAAATTGCACAAGAGTGTTGAGCTAGTGTTTGTTACCAGCACACATCAATAGGCATGATCTGTTTGCCAAACTGCATGGCATAAAAGAAGCAGAAACCAGATAATTATATGCCTCAGGTTTGTTCTATTTTAACTTTCAATTGTTCGCTGTTGAACTCTTAATTTGTTAACACATTCTGTTACTTGGTTCTCTCAATTTCGAACCGGAATCTTACAAGTCATTGATCATTCACAACGTTCAATAGACTGTCGTTACACATTATGTTATCACGGAAAACTAACTTCTATTTTACAACACCTGCTTCAATAAACAAATCATTTTATTAGGCTCTCTTAGATATCGTAATATAACGCAAAATTGTGTTAAAATTATCTCATATCTTTACATGTTTGTAGCTGTGTGAAGTTGGAACTCGACAAAGAAACGTAACAGAAGTTTTGCAATCTAGTCTTACTCAAGTTATAGTTTAATTTGAACTCGGGTACTAACTTCATGCTGGAACCCACAGTGAAATTCAGAGTTCGTACATATGCCATAGATTCACCCAAAGGTTTGCACTTTTTGTTGTATAGCTAATAAAAAAAATATCGTCCGACCCTAACTCAAGTTACATTCACAATGAAACCCGGGTTCCAACTTCATGCTGGAACTCAACAATCGAATTCGAAGTTCGAACCTATCCTATACTATAACCCAAGTTTTGTGCTTTCTTGTGCCACCAATAGAGAAGTTGTACTTGACCCTAACTCAAGTCATAGCCAAAATTAAATTCAAGTTTCAACTTTACTTTGAAACTCGACAGCCGCATTCAGCGTTCGTGCCTATGCCATGTTATCACTCAAGTTTTCACCTTTTTGTACCACTAATATAAAGTTTTCCACTCGACCCTAATTCAAGTTATAGTCCAAACTGAACCCAGGTTCAAGTTTAACTATAACTTGCGTTAGCGTTGGGCGCAAAATGTTTTTATTGGTTCCACAAGAAAAAACAATTGGGTGATAAGGTCATAGGTTTAAACTTTACAGCATGAAGTTGGAACTCGGGGTTAGTTGTGCAAAACTTTGTATTGGTGGCACAGAAAAAAGTACACAATTAGCGCAAAAGTTAATTTTTATTTGCCAGGTTACATTTTCTGAATTTCGACTTCACATAATAGTTTTATGGATTTATAATATCTCCAAATAGCAATTTCAAGATAGACGAGTGTTGGAGGGACTGGTGGGAAATTCCAAGAGATTTCTTGAGCTTTCCTACCACCATGAAAATACATTTTCTGCGTTATTGGCACAACATAATGTGCTAAATAGATTTTGAATAGATTATTTAGTAGATAGTACTACAAACATTTTGGTGGCGAGCGCCCGCAGTTCAGTTGGTAGAGGATTGGCTTAGCAATAGAAATGGCCTGGAAACGAACCCAGCAGCCGCCCATCGTGGCTGAGATTTCTCCAAATGTTTTCCTTATTTACGGCGGGCAAATATCAAGATGGTACATTCAAGCTGGGCCCTGGTTGACTGCATTTCTTCATGCTCTCCACTACTCTGTTCCATATTGAGCTATAATCATATAGAGTTCATAAATAAAGTAAAAATAAAATACATTTTTGATCAACAGAAACTGCAAAATGTTTTATTATTATGTATACTAAACTTTTTCGGAGCCACTGGTTCTCCTATATTTTTCAGTACGTAGGGTAGAGTTTGGTAATTTGGCAGTATCATTTTATAAGCTTGTTGTAGGGTTTCATATTTTACACAGCAGATAAAGTGATATATTCGCTTCAACCTATCCTTCTTGCTCTCTTGTGACGAGATCAGTGCACTATCAAAGAAATGAAACATTACTTTCTTTACAAAATACTGCCAAATTACCTTATTCTGTAGCTCCATGCAAGAATCCGATCTGTTACATTAAAGGTCTAAAGTAGCTTAGGGAGAACATGTTCAAAGACTGGAGAGAATGATAGACGAGGGTAACGGTACCAATACTGGATACGGTGTGTTATAAATATGTTGATGTACTTAGGCATATGTTCTGCATCGTAGTTTTTACAGAACACTTCTGCAAATCGAATTTCACCAAATAGATTTTCTTTATGCATTCCAAAAATTCTTCTGTAATAAGTATTTTTTCCCTAGATCGTATAATTTGATATTTCTGACTCACATTATGATCGTACTTGCTACTTATACGTATTGTTGTATTTTAGCCGACTTTGGGCTTTGAAATTGACAATCGCTTCAGTAATCAACCAGCGTGTCCGATGCCAACCATCGAAACTTCTTCTGCCTTTGTTTCAATGTTAAACTTACCTTTTTGTTTTGTTCTAACTACGCTGTCGTATACCAGTATACTATTACATCACATTTCTCATTGGCGGAGGTTAAGTTGTTAGTGTCCGCCCGTTTGTGATTACGATATTTTGTATCGTTCACGACGTAAATTAATTAAGTTGTGTGTTTACGTACGTATGTTTCAAGTGTCTTTTATGGAGTTAAGTTTATTGAAATTAACGAAAATATTTCTTAATCTCATTCCAACAGCCAACTGGTGTTACATATGGCGCTATTCATTGCACAAAATGAAACTAGTGATATTGATGCAATTTCGCTACCGACCTGAACTCTAGGTCTACCAAAATTTACGGGTTGTCATAAATTAGTTCACTCCAAAGAAATATATTGTCTAGCTAGAAATGGAAGTAGGGCGTTGAAAACTATAATTTTTATTTTCTAAGTAACAATCCAGTCCCCGTAGTTCAGTGGTTACGAACGTGGACTTAGAGACGACACTGAGGTGCAAGCAGGTCTGATTCCTGCTACCGACAGCGCTGACTTCGTTTCCGAGGATATTCTTCAGTTTCAGCAGGCCTATACCGGCGTGGTACCTAGACAGAGACTCTGCTCGCTACCTTTCCCTTCTGTGAAATCGGCAGAGTGCTCACCGAGAGATATAGATCCTCACACTTGTGACAAACTCAGACCATAGCTGTTTGTCTGGCCCATACGTAAACTCATGATTATATTTTGTTGGATAAACCTGTAAATCTGAATTTCAATGAAACTATGAGATATTACTAAATGTAACGACTATATCATTTGTAGATCTTCCATTTCTAAAATTGAATCGGTCATTATTAAAAGCAGATATATGCCATTAAAAATTTATAACACGTATCCGTTTTTAACGATAACCGATTTAATTCCTTTTCATAGCGGGATTATTCTTTTTCTATCACTGGATGTAATGTGGACTTCGAAATAAGATCCTTTGAAACCTTTGAACTCAACGGGATTTGATGCTTTTCAGAATTAAGCCATCTTCAACTACTGATATCTTGGATTTCGGACATCTTCAACTACTCAACATATTCTACTTCAGAATATTGTCCTGCGTAATTTCCTTATGGAACTCTTTCTGTTACTTTTGAATTGAGCTTAAAATGTTTTACCTAGACGGCATATTCAATTCAAGGGTTTTGAACGTCACTGTGCGTAATCCATGTGTACTGCTGGAGGAATATGTTAAGATTTACTTCGGAAGTGCGGAAACTATATTTAGTGGTAATAGAGAGATGTTCCGCTGGTATCACAAGGTTATCTCTCACAAAGCTTTTATAGTTGAAATAAACAGTTTTTGTCTTCCAACAAAATAGCTTTTGATTTCCTTTTCTAGTCGTCATGTAATCTGCTGTAGGGAGAGCCAACTATTTGCTCATTTTCTCTTGGAATACGATGTTTTACTTTGGTTTTTATTTTGACTGCAGTACCAAAGAACGGAACAAATGAACTCTCTCTTGAGAGTTGGAAGACAACGGTTAATATTCTGGAAAAATGTTTACACGGCTGACTGCTTTTATGAAATCCCAGAAATATTTTCTGACGTTTCACAAAGTATACATACTGTACAGTGAAACGTTTGCCCTTGGGCCACGAGCTTTGTTTCCCTTTTTCGTCTTATTTGCCTTTTATTTTTCTTTCCCTGGATCAAGAATGAAAGCTTTGTGATTGAATGTGTAAAGAATATTTATGTGTAATGAAGTCAGTTGCCCATGTGGAGGTGACTCTACATTAAATCAGTATCTTTATTATACAGGGCGTTTCTCATATAGCGATCGCAGATTTTACGAGATAATTGGAAACGAAAGAACAGAAATTGATACACAGGATGAGTTTCATTTCTAGTAGGATTGCAGGATGAAGTATTGAGTTTTGATTTCCTGTTGATCAAGTGGTTTGCACGTTCTGTTAGCGTTGTTCAAGATTCATGGAAACAGTAGTTCAGAGCACACTTTGAACGAAAATGTTAGAACCCTATTATTTATAACATTAGTAAGAATTAATAAACTTCTAAAATAAAAATTTGCCCAGAGATTTACTTTATTTTAATAAATAGGTTGTAGGTGGCACGTGAGACCGCCATAAGTTAGAGAGATAATTTTTTTGGTGAACGTTGGTAATCGATGGAGAAAATTGAGAGCAATTACCATTTTGGATCCACCTGTTGAAACAGAAAAATCTAATCTAGGATGAACCGGATTCGAACCTTCGATACCTCTTCAGTGCTGGTTCAAATTCAGAAAACATCATCTTAGACCGAGAGGGTTAGATGTTGAAGATTTACTTTGGTTTTACAGAGGGGAAATATCTTGAATTTTGGATACAGGTATCCTTTGCTATATGCGGTATCACTTTACACATATTCACCATAACCTGATTTAAATTCCACAAAAATGAAAAGGAATAAATTGCCGGTATATTAAATTCACCATGCATTTAATATACTCACTGATTTCGTATAGTCGCTTAAATTCACTTGAAAACAGAATATAACAAACGAATGTGGACTTATGTTATAATAAAAGAAAGGGTGAGGAGGGATCTGTTGGATTTGAGGGTGTAGATCATGCATGGATTTCTCTGAGTTTATTTATCTATTATGCACACTGGATGCTCTATACTTTTTTCTTATTTTCATGTGAGGTGACTCGCGGAGCGTTTTGTCGTTGTTATTTTCCAACACCCTGTGTATTCAGCGGAAGATTTGGAATGTAAATATGGAAGATTTCTATATACTGAAGAATTCCTGGTAGTTCTGCAAATTACCAAACTCAATACTTTCAGGAGTTGCCCATTGTTCAGCAAAAAACTGCTTAATTTAAAAAAAAATCATTCACTTTTCGTCAAATTTCACATCTAATGATTGTCAGGAGCACTGAGTTTGATTTGGAATTCCAAAATCAAGAAGGTTCCCCCTACCCAGCTTGAAATTGCTTCAACTTAAAAATAATTCAAGGTTTTGTTAACTTGCATATTTGGGTGTTTCGAATGTCACTACCCGCAGCACAAAAGGCCTTCTTTTTTAATATTTGTAACTAAGAAGTAAAAAAAAATGAAATGAAATAAAATAAAAAAATAAAATAAAATAAAAAATAAAAAAAATAAATATGAAAAAGAAACTCTTGAATCATATTTACATTTAAAATTGTATTAACATTTATAATAATTTGGTTAACCAGGGGCTACGTAGCCCTAAAGCCATAGTTGTCATAAATATGTTAGGTGGTCATGAAAAAAAAATATGTTCGACTGTACTATATTCGCAGTCAGATTTATACAAAATGAATAATGGAATTTGGTGTAGTCTATTTAAGATGATATGAAATATTAGGGATTTCTTGTTTATTATAGCTGAACTTAGACTGCCTAGCCTCTAGGCAATAGAATTATTTGTCCCTTTTTAATGCAAATTTAAAGGTACTTAATCTTTTAAATTATTTTTTTCACATTTATTTTACACTTGATATTTCAGATGTAAAGCGATAGATGAAACACAATTATGATCTACAGTACAAAAGCAGTGGGATTTAGGTGAAGATGCAGAGGTTATATAATCTTAGATTTCGGTGAAAAAAACAACAACTTTTCTTTATGGTGAGAGATGTCCAAATACAAAGTTAAAACGAAGTCCATTCGCCTACATGTCGTGCTTGTAGCATTTCAAACGTCAGTTCAAACTTAATTTTTCGGTAAAACGTTTATTTTTACTCCATGAAATTCTGAACTCCAATTTGATACATGGTCGAATTTAGCGTAGGAGTTCGGTTTACAGTTTATCCTCTCAGATACAGCACACATACATGAGGAAGAATAAAAAGAACAAGTTTTAATATATATATATATACCACCTCAGAGACTCAGTGGCAGAGAGTTCTCTCTGTCTCTGAGATGAAAATCCTAATGGTGACGAGATGTGAACGTTGCAGGTGTTCTCTTTCGGTGACTCTCCCATGTGATTGACATAAGACTCACTCCACTCACTGGCTTTCTTTTTTGTCAGCCATCTTAATCTCAGCAAAAGTATCACCTGTACCGAAACGAGGAAGGCTTAACTTTACTGCACAACATGCCCTCATCCGGTTTCCGCCCTCTCCGATGAGTTTGTTCTAAAGCTTTCCTTTGATCACACTAATCAGTGTTGCCAGCTATTAATTTATAAGCACAAAATTCAACTACATGAAAATTTCAAGATCGAATACATTTTTTTCTTTCCAAGAAGTGTCACGAAGGGAGAAGGATGAAGAAGGGGAAAGTAATATGTTAAGGAAATCGACCATGACCTAGTTAGAAGGCATCATTCCGGTATTAGTCTAGTGTGACTAAGAACAAAATCAGTCTGGATGGCCGGTTACTGAGCGGTCTCAATTCGCGAAACGAGACCAACAATCTACCAGCTAAACCAGAGGCACTGGGACTGTCGTACATTCCATTCTGACTGAGAATGTCTTTAGTTTCCTTCGACCGCACAAACTAAAGCAATGATGAGACGGCATGTTGAATGGAAACCTTCAATATTAACTAACGTGTTTCGATCTTCGGTTCCTTCCGCGAATCAAGTTTTAAATATGCTGAGTCAGTTTATCGTCTATAATTATACGTTACATATTGTGTATTTATGTAATTACGAGTGGGTGCTGACATGAATATGGATTCGTGGGAACAACAGGCCAGGTTATTGAAAGAAATTTACATATTCTCCATTGAGCTCCATATGTCGTGAGTTCATTGTTCTAGTTATTATGTTGTAAAACATTTCTCCGAACGTTGCTAATGTTGTATCCTTCAATGCTTGAAAACTTTCTTGCCTTAGACGGGTTGTTTCTTGAGGAAAGAAGAGATGATTTAATCCGAAGGGGCCGGGTATTTTCAGAACTTCAAAATCAAGATATATCCATTTCTCTTTCGTTCAAAATCAAGATCTGTTGCCATCACGGTTTGGTTCGGTAATGAGACATTAGCGAGACTATTTGACTGAGATCTTTCTCGTGCCTTAAAACTTTTGAATAATGCAGCATTGCTAGAGTTCCTGGAAAAAAACATTTCTGGAAAGTTATGAAATGTTTATGGAGAAGATGAGATGGGAGAATATAGAGTGTGCAATAAATAGTTGAGGAGAATAAGAGAAGAGTCTCATGAGAGCTATAGCAGAAAAAGAAAACCAGTTGGATTGTCAACAGCTTAAGAAGAAGGGACCCTACAGAGGAGAAGATTGGAAGAAGGAGGAAAAAGAGCCTAGTTTAACAAATATGAGGAAAGCAATGAGTTACTATCAGATGAGGAAAGCAATGAGTTACTAACAGATGAGGAAAGCATAGGACAAACAAAGTTGCAGACGGAGACTGTTCAGCTAAAGGTCTTAGCACCGATGCCCCCAAAAGAAGAAGAATATAGTGTATCCGATCTTTGCTGTCTTTTCAGTGGATATTCTTTGATTATCCATGGAATGGATAATATTCACGTTTTCTGGTATTTTCACTTGAATTGGTTTCCCACAACACTCTTTGTCTTCCGTGCTCAAATGTGCGGTTCTATGTGCAGTAACTCGGTTCTTTGCTCTGGAGGTATAAGAAGGACAGTTTATCGCCTAATGTAACCGACATATGATTGTAAATTTGTCTTGCTGACTCCCCTTTTATAAAGAGGCATTTAAATACTGTTACAGGCATTCTTTTTCAGTGAAATTCCATTGTTTTGCACCATGTGCACTTCAGATTTGGATAATAAATATAATAATTGTAATAAAGGTAAAATTATAAAATTTGTATGAGACACGTACGAAACAAACTTCCATGTGGTAACAATATTATTAGCCTAAAAGTAAGTGAAATTGTTTAAAAACAAGAACTTATTAACACCTCCTTATAAAATTGGTGTTCAATCCCAACGACCGACCATCCAGTCTACGGGTTTCCCACTGTTTATTCTCAGCCACACCAGGCAAATGCAGGGATGATATCTTCAAATTAGTCTCTGATTAACTTCTTCCCGTATCCTTTCCCCTACTCAACACTATCTAAGCCTGAGCCGATAAGCCATAAAATAAATTTAAATAAAATTGGCAAGATAAGGCGAACAGAAAAGTTACATAATTATGAAGTCCCAGAGAGAGAGAGAGTAGTGGAAAGGGGAACCAGAGTGTAAACAATGAAGAAAAAGAAACTGATAAGACATTACTTACACAGAGATTATGTGAAATTGTTTATGTTGAATGATACGAAAATTATAGGCCTACTTTGTATGCTTAATTAACATTACTGTTCGAGTACTATCAAGAAAAGGGAACAGTTTCAATTTACTTGTTCTCATTTTATCATATCATCTACTACATGAATGTGGGTAACATTATCTCATTATATGATTCAAAACTTAGGGGAAACTTACTTTGGTCTCCTTTAGGCTTTCGAGAAAAAGAGGAAAAATAAATAATTACGACCCGTAGGAAGGAAAAGGTAGCCAACTTGAGAACTTAAAAGGAGAAAAAGATACTGCGTAAGAGAAATGAAAGCTTTAGACCCGCTTTCACCGTTAATGAGATAAGCTGCTTTCGTACTTGGCGGCTGCGAGCACAAAGTAAACTGAAGCCCGGGAAACTTAACACGTGCGAAATTTCGTTTATTGTTTCAGCTGGTGAAACAAGCAAATAACGAGACAACTGGATAACAAGGTGGAGGTTTTCAGAGGCAACGTAAGAGGAACGGAAAATGGGCTTAGGCTCCGTCAACGACGACTCGTAGTCGCAACACCTAGATCTTTCTTCTTTTTTTCGCTCGTCATTCGGCAGACAAACATACAACCATACAAAAGGAAGAAGTAACGAGAAATGCAGATTTAGTAAACGAGCCAGAAAACGGAAATTAGAAAGCAAATGAAGCCACGGAGGAGAAAATGGATGGAAACATGTTATACAAAATTGAAACAGGCAACTTTTGAAAGGAAACAACCCTAACTGTAAATAGGGAACGAGACAGCCTTTTTCTTCACTAAAGCTTGATGGGAAACAAGAATAACTGTAGGAAAACCATTCTTGCTGTGTCTATGACAACGATGAGCGCAATTACACACAATACGTCTGGAAGTTTTCCAAGAAGGCTTAGAATGAAAACATTTCTTAGAATATGACTTCAATGAAAATCGATCTAGTCCTCAATTCTTGATGTCATTAGTAAACTCTTTTTTATCTGAAAGACACTTCTTTGATAACATTATACTTCTTTCTATCATTTAAAACTTATTATATAATGCATGATACCCGCCAGACTCCTCAAATTCTCGACAACACTTCCCAACTTAAAATTTTTTGCGGTGAAAAATCGATAGAAGCCGTGCAAAACTCCGCTTACACCCTCCCAATTTTTACTTTACACTATCTCAAATTAAAAATCCTGGAGGAATCCCTGATTTATTCTTGGTTAATTGAATTGTTTTTAACGTCCAAAATAGGCTGATGAGTTTTTAAGGACGGGACCTACAGGTTATATTAAAGCGGGTTCCACATGCCTTTCTTGACCTAATTTCATGATACCAACGACGAAGCTACTTGAATTAAGAAGTATCAGGCTTTGGTCTCGAAAGCTAGGAAAAGTAGCTACTGGAAGACATTGCACTGTTATGTGCTGAAAGCAGCCAAGCAAGCCTATATCGACTGTGGAACCAAGGGAAGTTTCGTTTACTTATTTATTTAAAAACAAAACAAAAAAGCTCAAAATTCAGAACAAACGTCATTTTACATTGGAGCCCACACAACAACAAAAGAAAGTATTTGGAAAGCTTCTAGCCCTGGCCTTACTAAAGGTATCATTCGAACATTTACCTGGTGCAACCGAGGGAAATTAAGGAAAACCTCAGTCAGGAAGAGCGGCCGCTGGACCTGAACGCGAAAGCAAACCCTCTACCAACTGAGCTGCCGTTAGAATAAAGAATTCTTTATATTTCTAAATTTAAACTCTAAGTGTTCATAGTTGTGTAAGTGTCAGCGTTATCCGTAAATTATTGTATTTAAAGTAGCATTATAAGAAGCTTTCAGTTTTCTTTCTTAAAACTTTGTTTTTATGGAAATTTAATTTGTGTGTAATTTACAAGAAATTTGTAGTTCATTTTTTATTTATTATTATTATTATTATTATTATATGTTCATGTTTCTTGTAGGTCGTTTCATTTGTAATTTTAATTTTGAATGGCTGCATATGTTTTTTCATATAAATATACTTTATATATCTATTCTCTCTGTATTTTAATATGTACGGGCGACATCTTGTGGCCCCATGGCTGTATGTCTTCTTTCCCAAAATAAAGAATAAGAATTATTATTATTTTACAGAAGTAGGTTACTGAAACGACTGTGTTCAAGGAACGTTATACGCTAATTTTTAATTAGCGAAAGAATGAAAAGATGGAAGTTATAATAAATATAATGTTTACGTGAAAGCACCTGGCTGTATAGGCCACCAAGCTTAATGCTGTGTGCAGTTGGGTTGCATAAACTAAAGGCGATAAACTGTGTGTCATCTAACTTTAACTACAAAGAAAGTATCGGCCTGAGACCTGAGATGCCTAATGGCGATAAATAAATTTAAAACAAAGAAAGCTTGTATGTTGGACCCTCAGTTTCGAGTTTCTCTTAATGTAATAGTTCATATTAATGTCTTACGGCTGTTACGTATTATTGAAACGACAAACGTGCCATGTGATTACAGTTGAAGCGAGATTACTTACAGTGTCTCAGTGCGAGCGGTACTGAACGTATGACAGCGAAATGAGACAATGCGGAAGTGATTTAAGCTGAAAAATAGTTCCAATTTTTTCCACTAGGCGAAAATGTGTCACTGTGCAAGCAAGTGGAAGTAGTACAGAATGTACGGATAGGAATATGACCTAGGCAGGTAAGGTCAAACACATGAGAAAGGTGGAATGTGAACAACTTTATTAGAAACTGCTGGTTGTAAAAGGTGTTCAGTATGCTCCCCAGGGACATCGGCAACATGCTGCACCCATAAAACTGCGGTATAAACAATGGAAACTGAGCGACATGTTACTATATGCTGGCTTTCGGATCAGGAAAAGACCGGACATGTTCTTGGTAAACACGATCTTACAGATATCCACACAGTCAGAAGTCATATGGATTTAGATCGGAGGATATTGTGGGCCACGCATCAGGGAAACTTTTGAAGATAATGTGTTCAGCAGTGAATCGTTTCGCTTGGCGACCGACATGGAGTTGGACTTGCTCCATCTTATAAAAGCAGTGGTTTCAACTTAGCTACGTTCTTGAAAGACGGGGATAACATATCGCAAATTACCCATAACTTGCAGACGTCACGGTACACCAGACAGATCCTTGAAGTATAATCTCCTCAAAGAAAAACGGACCAAGAATAAAGGGGCTTACAAATCCACACCACACACTGACGAACACCGAAATGTAAAAGTTTTAAAGAACTAAAATATTCTAGAAATGTAAGTAAAGTGAAAAACTGGAAAGAAATATGTCAAAGTTGAGAGAGAATTTGTATGCCAGAAATTTTCCAGATATTTGCACAATTTTTATTTCCCTCCCACTAGGAAAATTTTCCACTACTCATTACTATTCATGGCTGAAATATGAGTCAAGTTTTCTTTTGTGTCATTCTAATGTGATTATAGATGCATCGTTTTGCACACCCTATACATGTGAACACCGCCAGTACTGATTCTCAGCAAGAAGCGTGTGGTCTGACACTGATGCCGAAATCTGTTCCAGAAATATTATATTCCCTAATATGCGTCTGTTAACCAATTTCATATTGATCTGTGTCAGATTGCCGTTGCACAGCAGCACAGCCTAGAATGCGATGTTAGTAAGGGTGCTTTCACACCAAGGAAACTGTAAACTTTGTCAGAATGAGTTGCACACGAAGAAATGATTGTAGTTGTTCTTACTGAGGAAACTTCAAGGCGAAGGAAGTAGCAGCAAACCATTACTCCGAGGAAAGTCAGCGTGGCAATTTCCTCTGATTTGAGTTTCTGAGTAGTTCGCAGTTGCCTTGGTCTTAGTATCGCAAATCCAAGAGCACACCTGTCTCAAAAATTAATTGAAATCTGTTTCTTGTGAGTTTCTTTAATGTGGACGTTCTTCCTGGTAAACTGGGTTGCTTTATAAAAATTCAATGCAGTTTCCACTTTCTTCGGTTAGTTTTGTTTATTTGAGACAAAGTTGTTTACCATTTAAACCTTTTTCTCAGTAATTGGAAACACGGTTGAGATAAGCTTCTAGGTTTTTTCCCGCTACCTTTCTGCAAACAATGTTATCAGTAAATATTAACTTTACTTGAATCAATAAAAAGGAACGTTGTTCTTGATAGACACTTACTCTCGAACTTAGTTACTTAAGCAATAAACTACTCAGTTGATTACTCTTACCGAATGCAATTGGCAAATTTTACTCAGCATTCCACTGATCAGAACGGTTAGCTTTACCTATTTTATTCATTGTAGTTGTCAAATTTGCAATTCCTACAGCATTGAAAATGTTTGGTGTGGTGTAGAATTGTAACTAATATTCTGGTTCAGTGGAGAAGGCGTTGGAATTCAGACTGGTCGAAATCTTATATTCCCGTTTGGAGATTGAAAAATTGGTTTATCTGTGTCTTCGCTTGGGCACGTACAGGTTTATTTCTGGACAATACTAGTATGCTTTGACATTTCTTCTTTTTTCTTTTTTTTCTTTTTAAAAAAGACACATTTGTTTCCAGTGTTTCTTTTTCCTTTTTCTAAAAAAAAACCAGCTTGTGATACGACATGCAG
>JAGDQP010013699.1:0-47119 GCA_022664845.1 Lepisma saccharinum
CCAGCTTTGGCCAATAGGAGAGGCATTGTGTTCCACCAGGACAACGCCAGGCCACACACATCGATAGTGACTCGCCAGAAGCTCCGGGAGCTTGGTTGGGAGGTTCTTATGCATCCACCTTATAGTCCGGCCCTGGCACCGAGTGATTACCATCTGTTCCTGTCCATGGCGAACACGTTTGCTGGTGCAAAAGTCGCGTCAAGAGAGGCTTGTGAACATTGACTGTCTCAAATTTTTGCCAATAGGGACAAGGGCTTCTATGAGAGAGGCATCATGATATTACCTTCCAAATGGCAACACGTTATCGAACAAAACGGCGCATATGTGGCCTAAATCGGATCATTCTAACTATGGTAAGTCAAGCCTTCAATGTCATGCAAAAATAATGGATTACTTTTTACTACAGCAGATATATATATATATATATATATATATATATATAGCAATTTATTCCCAAAACGCCCTGGTACTAACCATTTCGAGCTAAAGCAAAGAGGCAGACAGAATGACAGACACACTTTTCTATCAGGGTTGGAGAATTAAAGGGGATGAGTCCATTTTCGGGATTTTTATGTTTTTAATGCAATATTTAACACTGCAACATAAGCTTCGCAACACAATAATTATCAGAGGGGAAATAACGAGGTTCAGTCCACGTGAAAATGAAAGACAAAAGATATATAAACCAGGCGTAATAAAGGAGATCAGTCCAACTTTAAAATACTCTCCTTCAAATTATATAAAAAAAGCATTAATCACCTTTATTTCTCCAACCCTTCATTTTTGAAAATTCTGTGATTGAGAAACAAAGTCATAAATTTTGAACCCCTTCACCGATATTGACGTGTTATACACCGTTTGAAAGTATTGACGCGTAGATTATGATCACGAAATTTTGGCCACCTATATGGTCTGGTGTCAGTGCTATCATTAGAAATGTTAAATTCTGAATTTTTCTTCGAACTGCTCCAGGGAGGTCCTACCGACCCAACGTTTTTTCTGCCAGTATAGAAAAAAGAGCTTTCAAATGCAAGTTCAATATCAAAATCGGTCTTTCAGCTTGCTAGATCCGAAACTAGCTGTATACACAGAGTGCCGCTAACAGAGTTCTTTGTCAAAGTCACTCGAAGAACTACCGTTCTTCATGAAAACTTGGGGTCGACCCTATGACAACGTACTGAAATGTATTTACCGAGAAACTACCGTTAAGAAAGCATGTAGTGTTAATTTTCCCATAGGAATAGCTATCGAAAGCGAAGGCAAAGAAAATATTGGAAAGGCGAATGGAATATATCTAATTTTAGTGACATGTATTTAGTATATTAATACGTTGCAGAATGGTTGTGGAGTCAACTGATAAATAACGTCTGAGTACTATGAATTGAAATCTGAAATCAGTTTCTCCGTTACTGCTTTCGCTGCGCAGCTGCTAGTTCGCGTAGCAGACTGTATGCATGTAGTTCAGAAGTATCATATAGTGCCACCAATTGCTGATGGCCGTGGACAAGTCAGAGCCAACCTTCCCAAAAGAGCATAAACAAATCCAAATTACTCGAGTGGTTAATTCAGGAGTACGGTGGCGATAAAGTTTCCCGGGGAGCATTTGCTGGATTTCCCTCCTATATTCAGGAAAATTTTATCAACATCACACTAAAGATATTTCCAACCTTTGTACGAGTGTTTCCCACATAATTATGTGGAGATCATTTTAAAAATGTATTAACTTCATTGAGAAAGACATGTTTCAAAAACAACTCTTATTATAGACTGATCGTTGGGGATATCGAAAACCGAACCCCTGAAATTATGTTAACACCGTCATTCTCTTGTGTGTAAGGGCCAGATATGTTTAATTGGGTCGATGCGCACGTGAAAGTTTCTGCAGGAAGCACTTGTGCGCTTTAGCGTTCAAACAAAAAGTCTCACAAGTTATTCTGAACCTCAAATTGCTGATTTTGCAAGTGTTTGTTCGCATGTTTGTTAGCTTAAGTACTTGTTGCCACAATGATTTTCACTTGGTATGGCATATGGCCACTTGTCTTTCGTTACCACTTTTATTCTCTTTTCTGAATTTCTAGAGTAATTGAGTCCAAGATTTTAACAGATAAGAGCGCTTAAGGATACGATATCTAATGTCAGCTATGTCCTACACCAAGTGATTTTCTTCATTTTTAGTATTTGCTGTTATTCATAGTTTCTTTCAAAATATTGTCTTAGGCCTAGTACTCATTTGCAGGCACTTGTCCGCATAAATTGTCTGCGACGAACAGGGGTCTCTGAGAAGTTTGGGCAGACAATTGTCTGCCAGTAACAAAAATTTAGCGCCCACTCTTAAGTCTTGTTCTGGTGCGAGATCATGATAGAAGCTTTCGCGGTCGTTTGCGGCAGTTTTCTTTTCTTTTCCCTTACATTTACGGCACTGATACTTGGAAGTCAAATTTACTACTAAAATATTTTCCTATGTATCCTCCAACAACATACAAGAATCTATAGTTTACAGTTGCTTAGTTACGGAGAAAATATATAATATGTAAAGTAAGACAAACCTTGAATTTACAAGATTTTGTTTTTGTGAAAACCATTGGTACATTGTAAGAATAAGACAATACATGCATGATTGAAATATAATCAAATTTCTTAAACAATGGTTTGGTTTTCGCAAGTCCTTTTCTCTTAGTGCTATAGGCATATTTGAAAAAAAGAATTGACTGGCATCAGTTTTACAATTCTTTAAAAACACTAGTCGACAAAAAAAAAACTTTTTCTCTGGCACACGGGAGAAAATATCTGATTCGATTAGAACTTTTCACGTAGAATTCAAATATGTAATCAGTTTTTCTCCATCACCCACCATTTTCCCGTGACACCCACGTGACCTTGAAAAATGGGTTATTTTCAGAAATTTGTTATTTACGTGCAGATAATCACATGTAACTTCCACGGTAATTACAATATAAGCACGGTTTATACCTCATTGGATTCGCAATGAAACACACTTTACAATGATGTATACACCTTGTCGCCATTTTTTATATGAGGGAATTTCTAGAGGGATTTTATGGGAAATTCCCTCCTAAAAGTAGTTTATAAGAATGTTTTTGTCTCATGTTACTATTCATATAGTGATACAGAAACTGGAATTGCACCAAAATATAGATTTATGTCTACTCAATAGATCATGTTAATTTCATGTGAATCGCGTTATTCTATCTAGAGATATAAATAGTTGTTTCTATTGTTAAACTAAACTAAACAAAGCTTGCCATATGTACTTTACCAAAGACGTGCTAAGGGTTAACAAATGAACACTTACCTTAACAAAAATGTTTTAGTTGTCGACTTTCTTCTATGTTTGGCTTCTGGAACATCTCTCTTGAGCGTTGAACAGTAATCTCCTAGCATTTGTGAACTCCTCTCTCCCTGGTACCTCTTCTCCATGGTGGAAATGTCCTGATGGTAACGTTCCCCACTTTCATCATTAACGGCACCGAGATTTTCAGGAAAGGAATCCAGGTGGGAGTCTAGGAACTGGACTTTAAGGGACATGTTGCAACCCAGTTCTTTGAATGATTGTAGGAAATCACTCACAATTTCACGGTAGTTTGGGGCTTTATGGTTTACTAAAAAATTCTCTGTTAAACTTTTGAATGAACACCAAGCTGCTTTTTCAACCGGAGTTAAGAGATCCTCAATTTTTTTGTCACGAATCAAAAATCTTATTTGGGTTCTACAAAAATCCCTTCCTTGTTTTTAGCGTCACTAACCCGAGAAAATTTTTCCTTCAGATAACAAAATCCTGCATTACTTTTGTCCATTGCCTTAACAAAATTTTTGAAAAGCCCCAACTTTATATGAAGAGGAGTTAGAATTATCTTACCAGGGCTCACCAGTGAGTGATAAACAACATTCTTCTGTCCAGGAGTTAATACACGCTTTGGCTATTCCTTTTTTGTTGTAATGTTCCGCTTTGTTCCTGCTGTCAGATTCGCACAGGAAACAACCATATTTCGTTTAACCAGCTCCAAATCCATTAACAAAGAAATGACTTTTAAATCACAGCAAATCCACTTGTATTTCTCATTCTGAATTCTTTCGAACAATATTTTGATGTTTTCATAGGTTTCCTTCATGTTAGTTGCATAAGCCAAAGGCACTGAAGGAAATTCATTGCCATTGTGCAAAAGGACTGCCTTCAAACTAGTTTTTGAAGAGTCAATAAACAATCTCCACTCTGTACTTACATGTTCATGTCCGAGTGTATCCATGACAGCACAAACGTTGTTACAATAAACTAAATCATTTTCTTTAGAATAGTAGTTCTGAAACTCTGCATGACGGTTTCGAAAACACACACTTTAATGTCACAATGCAGAGGGGGCCAAAGAGCGAGATTTGTGGAAAACAGTAGCTATTGGTTGCAAGGCGTGTGACGTCACTATACGGACCGTGAGCTAGTATACACAAGGAAAAGCATAGAGAATAGTGGGTATAAAAAGTTATATTGCATCTAATATTTTGTAGCAAATAAGTTCTATTTAATTTTGTTACATCTTTTATGATTGAATGATGAAAATAAACAATTAAACGATATAAAAATACACTAGAAACTTTCTAAATTGTAAAAAGAAAAAACATATCTTAACGTTACCGGTATGTGAAATGAAAACTCACACTCGAACGAAATTGATTTTAGAACAGTAATATCAAAACTAGAATTATTTTCATTACAAAAGAGACACAGTATAATGCTGATAATATTATTTCCCTTAAAAATAAATATATTTTTGGATCCTTTTGGCAATTATTCGTAATCTATTAAGTGCACGAGCAATTATTACAGTCAGCGCCCTCTCTAATTCACACTCCACCTAAAAATAAGGATTGTTCAAGTATTATGTAAAAATTCAAGGAGAGTGTTTAATTTAAGCTTTGCTTATTTCATTTGATAGTGGGAAGGGGCATCAGAACACTGCTTACGTAAAATTCGCTTACAAACATGTGTAAATTCAAAGATTGAAACAGTAATTTGGGCTACGAAATAACGATAATACATCACAAGTGGAGGCTAGGGTCTTCGTCGTCTATGTTACCATATAGGCATCCGCCTGTTGATACTGATGGCAAGCCTGGAAAACCTCAGTCAACGTGGCCAGCAACAGGACTCGAACCTGTGAATCTTGCCATTGCCGTTCTCAAACTTCGGAACATCGCTAGAAAAGTTAGCAGGTTACAGTTTTCGTGTTGGCCATTCTAACTAAGGGTTTCCAGGCATTTCCACAGTATCACTAGGGGAATGCCTGTATAGTACCTTGGTTAAGACACTAGCCGCTGTCTTCTTTGTTCTGGATGGGTGCTCGCGGTAGCTTCTCAAACTTTTGAGAATAGCCTTACCTGCCTATATGGCCCATAAGTGTAAATCAGGTTTAATGAAAACTTACAGAAGATTAACCCACAAGTAATAAACTGAAAGAGAGAGAGAGAGAGAAAGAAAGAAAGAAAAAGAGAGAGACATACACTTAGCGGGCTCATATTTTCATGAATTTTCTGTTCATTATTAGAGGATGAAAGATAATAATAATAATAATTATTATTATTATTATTCCAACTGGAAAACAATGTAATAATTTCCTATTTTTAATTTTGAGGACTAAACACATGACTGCTTTACCCAACTCCACTGGCCGGGTGATCGCGATCGATGACTTTCCATAAGCATTTGGTTCGAGTCCCGCACACACCGCCTATCTGACGGGTTTTGCAGAGTTTTCCTGTGCCCCTGAAGTCAAATGCTACGATGGTACCTTAAATATAGACGCTGGATTAACTAACAATTTTAGGCACTGTAAAGCTCTTATATAATGGATATTAGAATCAAAAAATTACGTTTCGAAGCGCAGCGAAAAAATAGGGATAAGTTCAGGCTCGAGAAGCGACGGAAAAATAAGCCTTGCTTTTTTTTTTTAAAGAAAAACAAAGTTTTCTTTTCCCAGATTTCAATTTTTCGAACATTGCTACAAAAATAAGAACTAAATTTTATTATATGTTAGTACTACCCCACCTCATAAACTCGTTTCAACTATGACATTTTTCTACATGCCACTTAGGCATTTCTTGTAAATAATCTCGGCAGGTTTTAACTTCTTATTTTTTATTGCAATCCTAAAAGTTCATTTTAATTGCCTTTTGTAGTCATGAGGAAGGAAATGGATGGTGAAAACCTTTGCATGTTTTGCTTGAAATATATCTATTCTTTTACACCTTACAGTACAGACCACTCTCTGTGTGCTTCTTTGTTAAAACAAATAATAAAATATTACCTGTGGGTTGTTTCGGCCCCTGTATTTACACGTTGAAACGGCAAAGTTGTCGTGCTTACTCATTGTTAAAAAATAACGACGATCACAAAGAAAATAATACAGTTATTATTTATTCCATTCACAACTACTTTAATAGCGCTGCAATCATTAGGCCATGATAAAAACACGGAAGCTAGCTGATCCTAGTAGACGACTCAATGTGAGGGTCCGTGCAGTGACGTCATGGTACAGTTCCACATAGATGGCGCCATCAGTTACATATACATCAATGGCATACCTAATAAATTCAAGATACCTTGGTCACAATGGAGCAGATTCCAGCCTTTAAGTCTAGAAGCAAGAAGTTCTGCCTGTATTTTGGAGAGTTATAAATCCCGAACAATGTTATTTAGTTCACCCTGAGTTATCAGATGGGGCTCGAATGTAGATGTGCTTCCTACATATGTAGGATCATCTTCCTCTTCATGTTGTACTTCAGCAGTTGCCTCAAGTACGTAATCTTCATCTACAGTAAGATGAGTTGGAGGTTGTAGTACTGGTAATTCTGCATTGTGTGGAACTGGCCTAATTGCTGATGGCAAATCAGGGTACTACACTGTGTGCTTAAATTTACTTGTTATTCCTTTTATCTGTGTCATACAAAAGTAGCAGTCCGAAGAATCATCTTTTGGTTCCCTCCAGATCATAGGTACGCCGAAGTTCATATTCCGTTCACCATTTGCCCACTCAGTCAGACGTTTCACGCAAGTACAACAAATGTAGTGAGGAGCCCAGTTCTTATCTTGGTCTCCTACGCTGCAACCAAAATATAACTGATAACACCTCCTCACAAGTGGAGTGAAACATCGACGTTGCGATTTAAATGTCAACTCCCCACATACATAACAGAAATTGTCCGGGTGATTTACACACTTCCTCGGCATCTTGTATCCTGTACGGTATCACACACGAACCAACACTTCATAATTCACAAAGCAGCACAGAACGCAATCTCGCCTCGCGGAATGAGTGCATTAAACTGAACAAATTACTTAGAAATACATTAAAAGAAGAATGATTGATTTTGATTTATTGTGTGCTCTTAGTGGAAAAAATTGATACAGAAACTGTAATTGTGAAAAGAGAATTATGGACATTATTGAAGATAGTTTGAAATGAAACGATGGGTTGCATGAAGAGTTGGAAAGAGAACGTAATATTCGGATTCAGATTGCGCGTCCTTTCTCCTAACCTATCCCAGTCTGAGCCATAGACGCCTAAAGGACATAATCGCAACCAGTTTAATTCAACTGTGGACCAACTGTGACGATGATGACAAGCTGAGTTTTCTAATCTGCTGTCATGCACAATGGCGTGTAAATAGTACTAGGATGCAAATTTATAAATCGTACTGGCATTATGTACATTTATTCACACGTTTCATTGTTAGTAATAAGGTTGGTTGTCCATGAAACAATTCCATCAAGGTTGTTTGTTTAATCCGACAAACCACATCAAATTAAAGGGTGAGTTGCTTCTTGAGGCTTCCGACAGTTCTTCAGTTCACTGAAATCCTCAGGCATGTTATTAGGGCCACTCCTTCTACTTTTCTTTGGGTTCTAGCACAGACGAATACCTTCAAGAATGAAAGATCCACTCTGAATTCGTTGAATCTTTACCTGTGTGTTAGTACTGGTACTAGATGTA
Organism: Lepisma saccharinum; assembly: GCA_022664845.1. Classification (NCBI taxonomy): domain Eukaryota; kingdom Metazoa; phylum Arthropoda; class Insecta; order Zygentoma; family Lepismatidae; genus Lepisma; species Lepisma saccharinum. Next base: position 8,004 of record JAGDQP010013699.1, read on the forward strand.
ACGCATTAGATCCTGTCCATAACATGGAAGTACTAAATTATGCAGCAGGCAGATACTTACATCTGTGTTGTCAAACACGTGATGGAGATACCTCTCATTGTTAATTTTTGATAGTCCTGCGTGGATGAGAGAGGTCAGTTTTATATACATAAGTTTTATGGTATGATGCGCAGACTCCAGTAAACGGTAATAGATTGAATAGATATTTTGTCCCATATAATCAGCGAAGGGTTAATAACAGACTTGTTTGTATAAATGAGAGGAGCAATCTTGGTCCTATAGTTGATATAACAGCATGGTTTATCACTATCCACTTTCTGTTAACTTTCTGTAATTCAGAACCACTCTTCTTTCTCGTTCCTCCCTTCATAAAGACCTAAAATGAGGTTTTGTCCATCAGACTTGCTATCTGGGTACGTGATATATCACATGAACAGCCCGCTTGAATACACTACCAATTAATCACCTATTTTACTTGCAGCAACACAGCAAATACAAATTGCCATAATATTTGAAAGCTCACAACACCCTAATGGGGACAGTTTACACATAGAAGATTCGCAGTCTAGTAGCCTCATTGCTACCTCATTAGCTAACACAATAATTGTTCAATCATATTGATATATACATTATCATAAAGTTCATGAAAAAGGCAACAACTTTTACCTCAAACATGTTTTTAATGATGTGAGTTTAAAGCAAGCTATACCGTAAAAGTGTAAATATTAAAGGCAAATCGCTGGGATCGGTAGTATCTGCAACCGCAGATTTGTATGCCTCACTAGTGCATTAGTATCTGAAAACGAGTGACGTTTCTATCCAAGTGCTAACTTCAAGCTCCCGCAACAACAATCTAAGTGATAAACAAATTTGAACGAATTTCCAACCCTGTGGTTGAGAAAGCAGACGAAAGAACGAGATCATTTACAGTCGAGATGGAAGATTTGCGAATGCCACACTTGTATTTTGTACATTTATTTTGTACATATCGAAGCATGAACGTCAGAAATTGATACTTAAACTGCAGAGTCGTTGTGAGGTATTTCTACGCCCGAGGAATATGTATAAAATGTGACCACCTTCCTCCATTTTTATGGGAATTTTATTTCCTTAAATTTTAATATATTTTATAGAAATTGAAATAAATATACTTAACAATGCCCATGTCCCTTATCACTTTTAAAGAATAAATTTTACGAAGAAAATATGATAAAAGTTCGAATTGCCCGTGTTTCTTCTAACTGCCAATTATTTTATTTCGGTGCTTAGTACATTTGGAGCTTTCTCTTTTCTATATTTTTCGACGTCCTCGATTTTGCCCCCTAAATAAACTTGATAGAAACTTCACGAAAACAAAAACGTTTTTTACAACACTATTCACGTGTAAACTTTATCCGCAAGCATATATGTATGTAAGTTTTTATTTTTCATTTTCTAAAGTAAAGCATTTCAGGCTTTGTTTATGGTATAGCAATAACAAAGAAAACTTTCCGTTGATGACATGAGAAGCAGGTGTTTTGAAATTTAAAAAAAAAATCCCTATCGGTAGGCCTAAAGGCTGAGGTAGATCTCGATGTTTTTTTTTATTTTCAAAAGTTCAAATCTCGCCTTGTATGACAGCTATCGAGAATCTATTTATTGTTTTGTAGATTATTCATCAAGAGCTGTTATATGATACCCCACAAGACACACACACACACACACACACACATATATATATATATATATATATATATATATATACTCGCTTTGTTTCGCTGGGAGCGCTGCCCCCAGACCCCCGTAGGGGGTTCATCCCCCAACTTCAGTGCTTTTCAGATGATGCGCCTCCTTTATCTTAACCAAAATCTCACTGCAGCACTACACCACCATGGTATCCATCTGCACCCTCCCACGGGGGCTGCGCCCCCGAAAAGAAGGTTTGCCCCATTTATTGTAACCTACTCTTGGTCATACACCTTCAGAGAAAATTTCGTTTCTCTACCTTCAATGATTTGGAAATTGGGTTTTTGGGGCGGCCATTTTGGATCCAAGTTGACGACTTTTTGAAAGTTTTCTTATATTGTCATGACTTACTTGTGATGGTACAACTTCAAGTAAAATTTCATTTATCCAGCTCAAACGGTGTGGAAAATGGGATTTTGGGCGGTCATTTTGGATCCAAGATGGCGACTTTTCCCAAATGTTGCCCTAAACTATTTCCCTAAACTACTCGTCATAATGCACCTTTGTGACAAATTTCGTACCTCTAGCTCAAACGGTGTGGAAAATGTTTTTTTAGGTCCGCCATTTTGGATCCAAGATAGCGTCTTTGTAATATTTTAGTAACATACAAATGATAATGTATAGTGTTACCATATTTGATACTTCTAGCTGCAGCCGTTTAGGCTGTGTATTCTATACAACAATGGGTTCAGCGGTCATTTTGAATCCAAGATGGCGACTTTTTCAACATTTCGTAATATTTTCTTGAACTACCAGTGACAACACACCTATATGTCAAATTTCGTATCTCTAGCCCAAACGATATGGAAAATAGATTTCTTACTTCCGCCATTTTGGGTCCAAGATGGCGTCTTTGAACTCATTTGGTAACATTTTCGTAATCAAAAAATAATGTCATTTATGCCAAATTTAATTTCAATAGCCCCAGCGGTTTAGGCTGTGTATTCTATACAACAATGGGTTCGGCGGCCATTTTGGATCCAAGATGGCCACCGATTGTGCTCATTAACGAACTTAACACAGCTATTGAGCCTAGAAACAACATATACAAATTTGGTTCAAATATCTTCAAAATTATGGCCGCTAGCGTGTTAATATATATATATATATATACTTTCATATCGTATCGATCTCAATAGGTACATTTTTCTTAGAAACCTACCTAAAAAATGCTGTTCTACCATACCTGTTTCTTCGTCTTATTGGTCTGACTCTAACCGGAAAATAATGCCAAAGAAATCCGTAATGATGTGGGTTTTGGGAACGATTATAGAATGAGATTCGTGCATTTGTTAGCAGATGGCAGTAGCTTAGCTGCGTGGTGGTTTAAAATGCATCCAAAATTGATTCGTTGGAATTCGAAAGGGCAGTTTTATGAGCCAAAGTAGAAACTAAATTCTCTTTGTTCCCAGTACATATGCATAAACCATGTAAACAATGTTTTGCTTTGTTTAACCGAATATCTATAAAGTTACCCTGTCAGGTTTAGCTATGAAATAAATTTTATTGAAGTAATGGCGGAGGCAGACATTTTGCTGTGGGTGGGACATAGGTGGGCATGATATATCAGAGTGGGCCTTTTCTAAGATAAAATGTTAATTAACCAACAGTAGGCAAGTCATAAGCAAATAGAAACCTTACATTTCGGAAATAAAACTATGTTGTATGGTACTAACTGCGTATATTTTGATTTATCTGTAGGTTTGTACATAGTGGCTTAGTCTCGACATCAATAAGTTTGCATAAAATCTTTGAGGCTACAGAATTGACTGATTTTCAGCGAGGGCTCATTGTTGTAAAATATGTAGACAGTATATCCCAGCGAAAAATTTCCGTGCACTGAAGATCCATCCTCCAACACACCGACAATCATACAGTTGAAAACAGCACAAGCGGAAATTGCAGTATACAACATTCAGGTCGTCCTGGCTCAAAGGCACGATAACTGAAGGTTACCAAACGGTTCGTGGAAAGCAACCCATTTTGCAAAGCTGCAGACTTTGCAGAACACCTCCGGGTAAAAACTTACACAGTTGTCTTTTAACTTCATTACCGAGGACATCAGAGCACAGTTTCCAGGTACCAGTCATCACGGCAGCTATTATGGAGTTGGAAAACGAAAACAATGGACAACGGGCTCTTACATGAATCACCCATTGCCCCATTTTCACGTAGCGGACGCATATGAGTTTAGAGAAAACCTTTGTTCAGAATTCAACATGAACTGGCTACAGTCAAGTTTCAAACAGGGCCAATTTCCCGTTATGATGTATGATAGCGTTATGGTATCCGAGCTTATGGAATGTGTACGCAGTGATAAAAGCGTAAAATACGTCAGAACATCGGAGAAAAAGCTTCTTCCAATATTTTCAGGTAATATCCGACTACATTTACTCACCCAAAATGTTGACTAAAATAACCGTACATCACACTGCGAAAACGACCCTTTCTTGGACGGTACAACAAGGCGTTCAAACACTTCCATGACCAGTTAATCACCGGACACGTAGCCCATCGAATCCGTCTGCTCAATGCATGATCGTGTAGTGCTATGGTATTCGCTAGAACTCATTAATAACAAACTGGACGGGATTAGGACTTTGGAGAAAGAACGCGATAGGACAACCAAGATTCAATGTGCATACACTGCATTTGTTACCAGTGGTTGGCAGACGAAAATTGACAATTTCCAAATTGAAGACAATCTATAAACTCATGCGCTGTATCTTAATATCTTAGCATCGGAATGTAAGTAAATTGTATACTTTGATCCTTTCATTTTAATATTAATTTTTTACTTTGTAGCGTAGATCGGTCTGTTTCTGGATGAGTCCAGCCTTGTTGTCCTTATTGTACACGTCTTCTGCATTTTAAATATGCAAACCACACATAAAAATTGAACAGAAAAGTCATTTCTTACTTTGAAATATTCTCTCACTTGTCACAGCAAATATTATATAAGTATGGTATTATTTAATTTAAATTGCTTTGGACCTTTGAACAATATACCGAGAATCAGATTGAAAGCGTTTTCAACAGTTGGCGCAAGATGCGTGTTAACACATTTTCACCAGAAACTTTCAGTTACTTCAAGAAACGATTATTTATTAAAAAGAGCAAATATATTATTTCACAGTAATTAAAGCTGTGTTGGAATTTCAGCACTAAAATTCGCTAAATGCAAAGCTTATAATACGTTAAGTTCTCTCTTGTAACAACATATATTACAACGATCTTACTGCCTGAACAGGAATATAACCACTTTCGAACATTCTTCATTCTCAATTGTTCACAGAGCAGCGTTGGGACTTACAAGAGTAGGACCTGTTATTAAGCACTCCACGGTACTAAAGCTGGAAATTGAGATTTAGGCGTTGTCGTGGCTTGACATATGATCTAGCGATTCCCAATCATAAATAAAGATTAATAATCTGCGTTAGATTAGGGTCAGGCGCGTTTTTCGTAGGAATCTTAATTAAATAAGTATCTAAAAAACGGTCGACCGTTTTAAGAGCCATTTGATTCCCGCCATTTTCTTAACTTTCATCCCATACATATCCTCACTGTATTCTTCCTATCCTTACTTACCATGGGCAGAAACAGAAGAGGGACAAGAAGCCAAAGCAGAGAGAGCAGCGAATCTCCGAACAAAGAAGAATATACATCAAAGCATGACAGCAACAAAGAAGAAGGACCAAAGCAGAAAAATCTAACTAGATCTGATTTTCTCAAGAAAAATCTCCCATTCCAAGAAGAAAGAAAAGAGATGAAAATGAACGCGGTAAAGGATCCTTACAGCAACTACGAGAAGAAGAAGAGGATGCTGAAAGCCCAATTAACAAGAATTCTTCCTCTCCAAACAATGCAATTCAAGAGAAAAATCCTCATACGCCTCATACCTCTCCAAAAGTACCTATTGACAATAATTCTAAAAAAGTTACAAATGAGCAACCTTCAAGCAATTCCTCTCCTAAAACCAACTGCAACCGTTCCCCTAAAGTAAGTAATCCTGTAATTCGTTCAAGTCCATACTCTCCTAAATACGCAAATAAATATAATGATCCACGTACGGACATCTATAATACGTTAAATGTAGAGGAGCCGGAAACAGTCACCGACCCATGCAAAAATAATGAAACAGCTAACTCATCTTTAACTGAAGAAATGACTAATGTTAAATTCACGATTCTTATCAAAGGGATCAAGTCTGATCTGCATAATCCGCTGGATTTCTATAAATTAGCGAAAAAGCGAATACCGGATTTAAATATGATTGCCTATCCCACTTTAAAACAAACAGGGCTTAAATTAGTATTCGAAAATAAGGAAAGCAAAGGCAGTTTCATCAAAATATTTAAAGATAAAGACTTCGGACCTTCAGCCACCATGGATATATCAAACGAAAGATTGAAAATTCCACAGAAAGCAAACACTATTACAACGTTCACTTGTGTGGTTAGAGGAGTAAATACTAATGTCAAGATTGAAGATTTAAAGCATCACCTTATAAAAGATAGGAAATTGCCTCTTACCAATATTACTCGTATCAGGAATGACAAAGGCCCCACAAAAATGATCATACTATTCACTAAAAATCCTGATTTAGTCAGCTTTTTAATTACAAATGGATTGACAATAGGATATACCAGACATAAGGTAGAAGAATCTATCTCTACGGGCAGGCCAATTTCATGTTACACCTGTTACCAATATCACAGTCAGTTTCCATGCAAGAATGATCCTTCTTGTTTTAAATGTGGCAATAAACATCTTAGTTATTCGTGTAAAAAACCGGTAGATAAAAATTACTGTGCTACGTGGAAAATCAAAGGTCATCGTACTGGGGCTTCCAGTTGTCCAGCAAGGCCGAATAATAAAAGGGACTGCCTTCCTCAGAAGATTTTTAGGGCTAATTCGAATACTTCATATCAGCCGGGGCGACAGAGTCAGGATGAAGTACCATCAAATTCAAATGAAACAAATAAAGAAAGAAGAAATGACACTGAAAAGCAGACAGAAGGTCACATTGAATGATTTTCAAAATAAAATAATGAAATGGACTTCCACGATTCTTACTTTAGGAATCCCGCAAAACAAAGAATCTTTAGAGAAAATTTCCAGAGCTATTAACGTAGCGACTGAAGAGATTTTTCAATACAGACTAAATCTACTTATCTATTGACGGTCATCTTTTTGTGGGACAACAGCCATTTACCAAATATAAAAAGAACAACTCAAAAAAGTAAATATTCAAATGTAATCTCAAAAACAATCTACTAAACTAAATGATTTTACAGGGAACGTCTGATACAAATTAACAAACAAAACTATATTAGCTCTTAATAACTATCTGGACGCATTCGGCATTCAATATGGAATGTTACCGCCCATACAATTAATTTTATCTTCAATATGGAAAAGAAGGCGGTCAAATTAATACATAAAACAAAAAATTATTGATTAAATTCCAAACATATTCAACCTTCTTCAAATTCGTTTAAATTAATCCAACCTAAAACACAGACCTTTTACCATTTGGCTCTTACATATTAATATCTAATCTTGTGTAATTTAACTTACGTGCTCTTTTGAAAACCCAAACTAAATTATTTAATTAGCTACTAAATCAACATTGTGTCTTTGAGGATATCCGATTCTTTTAGTCAAACAAAACATTATTTAAATTCCAACACATTCGAATAAAATTCAAAAGGACGAAAGTGGCTTAAAATAGCCAGAAGTCCCGTCATGGTGACCCCTTTCAGTGGGCCCATGGCAAAAGTGGCCCTGCGGACCCAATCTTCTTTACCACTTTCGAAGTGAATATTCTCCCCAAGAGTTCTGTTTACGTTCATGTTACTCACTTATGATAAAATCACGAATATATTCAAGATTTAAATTGCTCTAAAATATTACAATTATGAGAATATTCAGGTAATCCACAATCCAGTGAAAGTGGATTCAAACTTCCAATACATATATTTTGTGCAGCTGGTTACATACATACCACAACCCCAGTAGTACATATACGTTGAAAATACGTGGATTAAACGTTAGTACCGAAACGTTATATTAATGTAAATGTACCAAAATGCCCACCTGTCAAACGGTTTATTCGACGTTGAATAATGAATGACAAGAAACTTGTTGAAATCAAGAAGCGGACGAAGACGCTCGCTAAAACAGAGCAGTTTTACTGTCTGCTGCTATACATATAGTTGTATTTTGTCCGTCCTTTCATCATGACATACGGTATTAACTTTCCAACAGTAAATAATCTAAGTGTCTGCTGCAGGACCCGAAGCTGGAACGTTCCGTACTCGTCGTTTGTAGCTCGACACTTATCCCTAGACAACGAAGTCACCTTGGGATTCACTAATCTTTTACGGTATCTGTAAGAAAAGGCAATCTTGAAAGCGCCAAAAATCCAAACGTGTCGTTTCACCATCATGTGAGAATTGATTAAAGTATGCTTTCCCTCTTTCTTTGTTATGTGCATTTTTCCTTATTTAACACTATGACCACCGCTACACTATTAAATTTGCATTTCTCAAGAAGTGTAGTAGGACCTAAAGAAACACATATAAAGCGAAATATATGTCATAGTTGGAAAGGAAATTTGAAAACACTTCATATTATCACCCTATTAACGAAATTAAATATTTAATGAAACATAGTTAAAAATTCAATCTCTTTTCAACATACAAATTAGAACAAGAGAAATATAGTTAATTTTATTCTATTCACTTTTAAGCACTACTTTTACGCAATTAACTTGGAAAGATGATTTTGGGCACCAATATTGAATCAAATTTTCGTTGAATATAGGTTGAAATTCAATGTGTTTTCAACATGGAAAAAGAGAACAGAAAATAATAATTAATGGGATTCAATATTTTTTAGTTACAAATTTTATTATATTAAAGAAAAAAGAATCCCATAAAACGAAATCTATACCATAGTTGAAAATAAAAGTTGAATCCACGTTGAATTAACATTTTTTCAACAATATCAAGCCTTTGTTTAAATATGATTTTAAATTAAACTTACATTTTTCAACCGTTAACGTTTAATCAACGAATCGATCCAAAATGAAAATTTAAAACACGTTTGTGTGCTACTTGGGAAGAGTGCACACAACTTTCACTTGTTAAAGAAAATTAGGTGGGAATGTAATAGAGTTATAGTGACTTGTGGTTCAGTTAATATGAAATAATTTTATTCTTCTTTCAGTAATGTTCTTGCCACTTCTTCCTGCTTCAAAGTCTTTCATTTGAGTAGCATAAGCTTTGGTATGGCAGCGAAAGTTTCTGAAAATACATATTATACTAACTGGTTGTAAAGTAAGTACGTGCATATTTTCACACCACATATTCCCATCAATCCGTTTAGATGACATCCAGACGACAGCATTGATTTTCACCTCACCACAGCCACAGCCTTACATCGAACACACACTTTCCGCACCAATCATTTCCGAAGCAATCATTCATGCCATCACACATAAACGTAACTCTGCACCAGGAATCGATCAAATCACTTACTGCCAACTAAAGGAAGCACCATAAATATCCTGAACCTTTTGGATACAATATTTACCTACAACTCTTCTAAGTCATCCTGCCTGGTATTATGTGACCTAGAAAATGCTTTTGACGGAGTCTGACATCAGGCATTGATCTACAAATTTCAAACTTTCTGTCTCCCAATCACTTAACTTAGACTCATATTCAATTGTCTCACCAACCACATATCCTATATCACAATTAACAACACATTAATTATCCTATACAATTTTCCTCCATTGAGGAGTTCCACATGATCATACCTATCACCTCTCATATATTTTCTCTTCGTAGCTGATCTCCCATCTCTACCACCCAACATCCACATTTCAATACGCCGATGATACTGTCTTCCTAGTGCTTAGGAATTCCGCATAGATCATCATCGCACACTCAACATCATGGTACAGTAAATGGAAACTCACCATCAATTCCCATAAGACGCAAGCTATCGTTTCCATTTACCGAAAGCGACATCCCCAGTCCGAAGAAATCCCTAACTACTCAACGTTCAAGTTATTCACGAAAATATCCGTCCCAGTCATCAAGTCATATACCGTGGTATCATTTTTTACCATCATCTCACAAGGCGACCCCATCTACAAAAGATCATTGCTAAAGCTACCAACCGACTGAATCTCCTAAAATGTCTTACGGGAACAAGCGGGAACTAAAATCATGAGCCGTCATAAATACATGCAAAGTATTTCTTAGACCTGTACTGATTTATGGCTTCGCCACTTAGATATCAGCTAACCTCAAAACGTATGAAAAGCTTCAAATTCTCGAACGACATGCTCTCAGAAATGCCTATCATGTCAATTATAAATTGAATTCTCCTCGCGTCTTGGTGCCTGTGTGGGTTCGTGTGCTACCGTAGAGAAGTATAACGCCCCTCATTAGGAAACCATATCTCAGGTTCTTGATCTGCTCTTGGAAGGATGAAAGCGTATTGATCTGGCGATCGCTCTAAGGAATCCAAAGTGAAGGGTTATGGTAACCAACTAACAGTCATTATTATATTCCCTGTAATTGGCTGGTGTTCGGTCTTCTTCTGGGGAATTTCTGACTGCATGCTGGCACGATTTTTTGGGGGGCCATAGTGATGATATGCTGTCTAGTCCTATGTCTTAATATGGAACTGTGAAATTGTCGTCCTCGAATCTGAAATGCTCTACATGCTGTAGACAGAACTGCATGAAAGTTTTGTTCCTCAGTCGGATTTCGTGATACCCGCGCGTCGCAAACCTTACGTAATCAGCCCGCTGAGTAGTATTGTATGGACACGACTGTAGTTAATTCTGTCAATAATGACCAATTTCTCTCGGTGATGCATCTATCAAGTCACACTAGTTCAAACTTCTGCATATTCGTTGGCGTCGTGGCTCATCTTGTAAAGAGATCGACCTAATTGAAACTTTATCAGTAAGCTTCTGATTACGGAAACACGTAAAGAATGTTGACTTCATATAGCCCAAATTCTTCTATGAATGTCATACGCCGTCTGACGTTATGTTATAAAAAATAACATCTCAAGACATCCTTGTTTTTCGAACCCTACATCATTGACACAAAGATTGGATCATACGGACCCACGATCAATAGTCTGTTGATGTACAATTCTCTCACCGAGTACATATTATAAATACGCTGGAGAACCATCAGAAGACTTGAAGCTGCATAGTCACAGAACAAAGTAGTTAGATTGTCCTTGGAGACTATTGATTAACACCGTAGACACGTCCAGAAGACCATCCAAGGACACTCAAGAGTTATATCTGGAAGCGAAGATCATTATTTGCTGATAAAAACCGGGCGCCACTATTAGATTAGCATCCGTCACCTGCCATCAGACCACGCTGCTGCAATAGTAAGGCAGCTAACGCGGACAACTGTAGATAGAAGGCTTGGGGAAAGATGACTGTATGCAAGGTGACCGGCAGTTTGTGTACCTTTGAATGCTGATCAGAGAAGGATTTGTCTACAATGTTGTCGAGATCGCAGTCATTGGGCAAATGTAAATTGGACATTCGTAATATCCAGTGATTTACTCTATAGTCTGATTTTCGACGGCGCATCATCTAGGGAAAACGGAGCAGGATATAATCGTTCCAACGTAATCGAACGTGGTCAATACGGAAGTGACGGGGTGATATTCTGGGCCAGCATTAGCAGCACCTGAAGAGCGCCTCCACGCGAAACCATCAGGGTGAATTAGGAAGGCAAAACTGCTACCAGATACCACAATCAGATCTTAGCAGTGCATTTGACAAGGTTTCGGCAGTATGTGGGGAAAACAGTCCTCCTGATCGATGACAATGCCCGCCCTCATAGAACCTCGTTGGTGGACGTTGAAATTGCCCCTATTGCCCTTTCAGACTGGATAGTTCGTTGACCGGCTTTAAATCTAACTGAACATTCTTGGGACAACCTAGCAAGGCAAGTTGCTTCGCGATCATGGCTACCCATCTCATTTGATGCTCTCACAATAGCTGCGCATGAATAATGGGAGCTACTGCCACAAAATCTTCTCGCTGCATCTGTTCGTACTATGCAGCATTGTTGTTGGACTTATAATGCTGCTAGGGGTGACTATGTACCCTATAAAGTTCCATTTAGGGAGTTTCTCACTTTATTTTGTTTTCTGATGCTATTATTATAATTCTGGCTTGTATAAGTTTGTGATATTGCAACCATGGGATTGTGTATTTTTCAAGTATAAACGCTGTTTCTTTGCAGTATTGATTTCGTTGTATACCATACTCATGCATACCTTCCCGTAACACCAAGTGTTTCAAGAAATATATTACTTCTGTTGAGATTGCTATGTTTTGTTTTAATTTTGGACACTAGTGTAAATAAATGAAATAGAAATTCTTCTTAACAGATGGCACAAAGATACATCCCAAGGGTAATTTACAACGAACGTCAGTTACCTCCCGAAGTCGTTAACTGTTAAACGTTGTAATTTAACCGTTAAAGGTGATTCGACCTTTTTTAAATTTTTAACACCAAACTAAACTAAATTCAACACTAAGAAAATGTTATGTGCTTTCTTGTAAGTGTTCATCCTCTATTTATCTTACTTTTAAAACGCGCAAGTATCTTTCTTTAAGTTAACAAACCGTTTTCACTATTGGGAAGTGTTAAACATAAAATCGATTTTTGAAATAGAAATATTGAATCCGTTTTCACTATTGGGAAGTGTTAAACATAAAATCGATTTTTGAAATAGAAATATTGAATTTTAATTGATCAAAATTATTAAAATAGTCAATTATGATTAAATACCGCTCTGAAAATTTAGAGCGGCTCCATAGTACTCAATTCCAATGGAACTTAAATAGTATTTTTTATGTACTACCTAAAAACTTGTGGCTGCTGGGTGGATTTGCAGTCGTTTAGCGACTATATACAGTGTGGACAAACATTCATTGTCAAAATTCTATAAACGGAAAGTTCTGATCAAAATAAGGAGAAAATGTGTCTTTGTAATTTGTCGAATTCTGCTTAGTTTCGGAGCTACAGGCTGCCGAAAGCGTTGGAAAATGGATTTTAGAGCTTGATATTCAAAATACCATTAACAGTAGAACTGCGGAGGCAATGTACAATCAGACTTGCAACCTGCTCTATCAGAAAATGAATATTTCTAAATTGTGCGATTTCTGCGCAAGGGATTCCCCAAAGTAATTTGGGGGTTCCCAGAAATTCTCTAAATTAAAGGTAGGCCGAAATGGGCATAGAATTGAGCAGCAGGTTTCTAGGTATGAGACAAGTTTGAATTCAGTTAACATAACGTGCACAATATTCCAAATACATTTAAGTTTGATAGTCCGCATGCAAGTTGTACGGTTGAATTATTGAATCTGAAAATGTTGAGATCAGACAATTTATCACACAAAAATGTTATACGTGAATGGTGAAGTGTGGTTGCGTTTTAAGTTGAAATTTAAGCACTGAAATTTGGAGCAAGAAATTCTTAAGGAAGCTTTGTGTAATTGCAAAAGAACAGGTTCTAAATAATTTGTGTTTTGCGAAAGTAACTACCATGTGTGTTTTTCATAAAAAGAGGGATGTAAAGTTTTTATTCTTTTTATACAGAATATTACTTAAAATAATACTTTGAAGATTAGGAAGATGAAGGGAAGCTCATGAATATGCAGCGGTGTTCAACCAAATCATTAATTAAATCATAATTCAGAGGAAACAATTTCGGTGAGTAAATGTGGAGTTGAACTATTTAATTATTTTTATGTGTCTTTCTAGAAATATGTTCATCTGCACATGGATGTGCATAGCCAAAACCGTTCCGAACGCAGGGTCGATCTTAAAGACAAAATGCATCTTTACTACATACAATGGATTTCCATGCGCATTCGATCGAAATAGGGTTTGTATTGAAACCCAATTCCTTCCCTTGAAAAATTGATGTCAGGAAAAAATTATCTCCCAGACTTGTTCCCAACTTAGGCATAACTGCCTTCTCAGCAGTGTAATTTAGATGACAACCATTCGAATGCTTCGTATTTCTGTCAGGTTTCATATTTTGACTACTTTCACAAGTTTAACATGAAACAGCTCATGTTTACACTGCAAAAATGGACGTAAGCATGTACTAAGTAAATGGATAAATAGCTTAAATATACCCATAAATCACAAAGGGAACACGTCAGAACGTAGAAGTGTCAGAACATCGAAACTGAAAAACGGTCAAAACGTAAGCAAAAATGGACAAATCGTATACAAAATGTGACAAAACGTCAAAAATCATAAACGGTCAGACCGTCCAAGTGACAGAACGTTGAAACTACAACACGGTCAGAACGTATACGAAAAGGGACAAATCGTATACAAAAAGTGACAAAACGTCGAAAATCACAAACAATCAGATCGTCGAAGTGACAGACCGTCGAAACTACAACACGGTCAGAACGTATACAAAAATAGACAAATCGTATTCAAAAAGCGACAAAACGTCGAAAATAACAAACGGTCAGATCGTCGAAGTGACAGAACATCGAAACTACAACACGGTCAGAACGTATACGAAAAGGGACAATTCATATACAGAAAGGGTCAAAACGTCTAAACGAGGGAAAAACAAAAACAGAAAGGGAAAATTGTTGAGAAAGGTAGGGATCCACGCCAAAACGCAAAATACGTCGAAGTGTCAACTTATAAACTCTAACACGATGACAACGTCTACAGAAAGTAGCTAATGTCTAAAGAAAGTGACAAAACGTCGAAAACCACAAAGGGTCAGATCGTCGAAGTGACAGAACGTCGAAACAACAACACGGTCAGAACGTATACGAAAAGGGACAAATCGTATACAAAAAGTGACAATACGTCTAAAGGCCCTGCAGTTGTCAGTGAGCGTGTTGGAGTTTAGACGTTCTGTCAGTTCGACGATCTGATCGTTTGAGGTTTTCGACGCTTTGTCACTTTCTCTATACGATTTTTTTTTGTACAAGTTCTGACCGTATTTCAGTTTCGATTATCTGACGCAGTGGAGATGGAGTGGAGATGGACCGGTCACATAGCTAGACGAACAGATGGAAGGTGGACGACAAATGTACTACAGTTGATTCCTAGAGAAAAGAAACGACCGAGACGACGTTCAAATGCAAGATGTGTAGAAATCAAACGTTTTTCAGGATCTGCATGGATGAGGATATCATCAGATAGAGATATTTGAACAGAGAAGGGGGAGGTCTTCATACAGTAGTGGATA
Source organism: Lepisma saccharinum (assembly GCA_022664845.1). Taxonomy (NCBI): domain Eukaryota; kingdom Metazoa; phylum Arthropoda; class Insecta; order Zygentoma; family Lepismatidae; genus Lepisma; species Lepisma saccharinum. Next base: position 23,028 of record JAGDQP010013699.1, read on the forward strand.
GAATATGGACGAATATAAAGTGAAACAAACCGCTTATCATAAACAGTAAAATTACTGTTGGGGGTCGTCGGCCATAAGCCATGGTAAAAGGTGGTACCGGCATGAAAAAATTGAGAAACCCTGCTCTAGTGTCTAGGCTTGCTGTCTCTTCAGCCTGTTTACAAAGCTACAATGTAATCATATAAATACGTGTATGTGTGTGTGTGTGTCCAGTGAATGAGTGGCTATGTTTATCGCCTTGGAATCAATGGGTTTAAGAGGTTCCATTGCCAGTGCGAAACATTACGGATATCCCTCCTAAATATCTAGCCAAATTCATTGCCTTAACTTTCAATAGCTAATCGCCCCTACTTGGTGTAAGCGTTCCCCTATTACGTTTTCTCATCCACTTCGAGCATGGGACGAAGATGAAGAAACCGCCAAGCATTGATTCTGTCATTTATCAGGGTTTTCAATAGTTATATGATGTGTACGTTAGGAGGTGGAGGCAGGCAGGGGTTGTCATAAAGACGCACCAGAGTTCCGGCAGACGAGGCACTAAAGAATTAGCCATACAAATGTAAACAAAACGATTACTGTTTATTTTCTATTCTCTCTCTCTCTCTCTCTCTCTCTCTCTCCCTCTCTTTCCGCCATTTAGTGTCAACAGCTTTTGTTTTCACATGAAGAGATTATATCCCAAATAATGTAGAGTTAATTTGTAGCACATTTATGCCAGTAAATACTATCCGTAGTAACAAATAATAAATGTAAGTTAGCAACAGTGGCAACGCGTAGTGACATCTATTGAGAAAAACCTGATGACAAGTGGACCTTTAGTTCCCCCTTAATGAACATTATAAAGATATTTTGTAAACACGAATCAGGGCTTCAAAATACAATTCGAAGCAACAATAAAGTTATTAGCTACAAATTTAAAATAAATTGTATGGGCGGTAACAGCACTATGGCTTATGCCCGTCCCGAATTATTAGCTACAAGGCACAAATTGTAATCATCTCATACTGCTGATAATATCAGATGAAATGACAAACACTTCTTGGCAGGCCCGTACTGGCCTATCGGGTAATCGGGCAAATGCCCGGTGCGCCCCCACCAAAAAGGAAAAAAAGAAAGAAAGAAAGAGAGGAGATAAAGAAAATGTGAAAGCACAGGTGGCAAGATACCTCGTACGCCCCCACCGGTCGCAGAATCAGCTCAAAAGAGGGTGGCGGAACTAATCATTGGGTGGGAGCAGGCCAGGGAGTACGCTACACCCCCCGAAACCCCCCTAACACCCTCCCTAGACTTCGACAACACCCCCTAAGGAAAATTTCTGAACACCCCCCCTATGGGGGGTGTTCTTTCGCGACATTTAATAGTGAGAAATTCCTGGAATTTCGATTTAGGAAGACGGCAGTTATGGTAATACACAATCAAATCTTGGTAGTAGTTTTGCATTTATTCCGAAGAAATAGCTTCTTTTGGGCTACATTCCTTTGTGACCTCGCAAAAATCCATCAGCAGCAAAAGAAATGAGGCAGGAAACAATAAACATCCCCGTATGAAAGCATCTGTTTGGTGGCTGCCCCCTGCAGTGTTAGAGTGCAGAGATGCTAGACTCACTTCAGATGCACTCATTATCTATTAAGTTGTTTTGTGTGCACAGTGGGAAAGGCGGAACGCCTCACAATGAATAGGAGAATTATTGAAACAAAGGAACGAAGTTCAGGAGCTCGTACGTATGCATTAATTTTTCTAATTTAAGTGAATCTTTGCTTCATAAGTAAATAAATGGAAATAAAAGTAACAATGTTTACAAACTTGATGCGACGACCTTTCCAATACCTAACTCTTTCTTCTTCAGGGTTTTATTTCATCATACTCTCATTCATTAAAAGGAAAACAGGTAAAATTCATCTATGTCAACGCTAACGAACATTTTGTGAAACAAAAGCGATATGAAATGGAGCACCGAGCGGCCGTGGCTCAATGCTTTGGAGCTGCCGGAGGTCCAGGATTCCATTCCTGGAGACGGCCATCCTGACTGAAGTTTTCAAGTCTTATCAGGTAAATGCCGGGATCATATGTTATTTCAAGGATATGTCCGTTTCCGTCCAATTTCCTTTCCCATTGTTCATGCTTGTTGTTGTTGCTAAGCTCCAATGTAAAATAATCTCCGAGTTGTATATGGAGATACCCGAAATAAATAAATCTTCGGAAGTGTTGACGCCGCTGGACTTGTAGTGTAAGCTCGTGATGTTTAGACATATACTCAAATATACAGTTACAGACAGACCACAAGTGGCTGGAGACAAAGTCATATGTTTCCCTACTTAGGTGCCAGTTAAATAAGGTATCATTCAAACACTCACTCATTTGTGCCAAACTTCGGTACTCGAACTCGTGACGTACAGACTAGCACAAACACCCACACAGACAGACAATAATTAAAAGAGCTTTCTTTTTTGTTATCCTGAACGTGTTACGTTCTCGCTAAAGATAAAAAACAGTCCTGAAAAATTTTCCTTAGTCAATATAGTATGATACTGGCTACATAGTTTTTCCGATTTTTTATTTAACCCTACTCCCAGATGAAATGATTAGCACCGAAGCCCTGCGTGCGCTTTCTCTTTATTTATATTGGAACTGACAATATTTGAAATTCGAAGAATAAAAATAAGAGAGACTGCAGTAGTCAACATTTCATCAAGCAAACGGGATTTTTGAAAATTTTAATATTTCATTAAATTTAATATTTTAATAGCCACGGGTCGTGCATGCAGGCGTTAGAGCAACGACTCGAAGGTCCCGGGTTCGAGTCCTGGTAGGGGCATGGCTGTTTGTGGATTTTAACTTGGTGAAAAGGATCGAATCGTGACGGACCGAAGTCAAAAGTGTTACTAGACTGTCCCATAGAAAATAAAGTTTTTACGTGCATGAAGGTAATAGTGACATCCACTACTTGTAATCTTTGGCGTACTGGAACTCATTACAAACCATTGACTATTCACCAGTTTCTGTTAATTATGATTCGCCACTTTCTTTCAGAGTTTATACGGTTCGAAAATCGAAACGGGAGGGCATGCCCTGACCCAGTCAGGATGAGTTTCTGGGTTGTCTCCCGGATATCCACATGGTTAACGCTCTCGCCCTTTGTGAGGGAGGTTCCGGGTTCGATTAGCAGAATTTTGATACTTATCCAATATCGTAATAAATATAAGGGAGACACTTTGAATACAAAAACGAGCAAATTGGTATCATGGGAGCCAAAGTACAACTGCGACGAGAGCCGATGCACTGACTATGTACTACCCAACGAAAAGCCGTTTGAATTTTATTTTATTTATGGCATTCAAGCATCTCAGGCTCAGGCCGAGCTAAAAGCCGTTTGGCACACCTTGGCACTCGACGGAATGTCGTACCATTAGTTTGGAATTGAGTTAGTAGATATGATTTTAGGTGTTACAAACGTCAGTGTGGCAAATTTCTGCATGGTTTCAAAAAGAAACCGGATCATGAGTAATATTTTCTCTTCGTGAAATTTTAAAGAATTTTATTCAAACGTCCATCAATGCTTTGGTTTGTAGCCACAGAAAAACGAAAAATAGATACCAGAAACGTTCTTCCGGAAATATATATGTTAGCGACTAATCTGAAAATAACCTTATTGGTCAAAAGTTGAATTTTGCATTTTTAATGTTTTTCTGCTTCTCATTGAGCATTCCGAAAAAAAAAAACAACTAAAAATGACATTTTACAATATGTTTGTCAATTCACCTTAATACCGTTAAGAAGAATTGAATTTGTGGAAGTGGTTGCCCTGATTTCAGCATTTGTTTGGAAAGCCTCAATGAAGTCGGTCACTTTGGGCATTGATCCGAGAACTTCGGAATAAAAAGTGCATACAATTTCTACTAAGTTATTTTATCAACTGTGATGTAATCTTGATATATACTCCAGGAAAGCTTGAGAAAAGTAGAGCATACATTTATTTAAAATGTATATTTTTTGCTCTAAAGACATAGTTGAAGTAAATAATCTCTTTCATAGTAATTAAAATTTAATAATAAATATCTATCCATATTACCAAATTAAAGCTTGCGAAAGCTAGACAAGTGCAAAAAAAAACAACAAATAAACAAACAAAAAAAACAATATCTAAAATTATTTGAAAGCTAATAGTTCTGTTGGTAATTCATTCTACTCGATGAAAATGATCCGAAGCGTGAAGATCAAAACTCATCAAAGTATAAAATCAGTTTCCTATATAACGACAGAGGAGTAAGTTGTTTAATTTCTTCGCAAGTAATTAAATAATAATAATAATGCTTGCTATTTACACACATTGTCCTTATGTGGTTATGCACAATTCTTATTTTGAAAAGTATTACAAACAGAAACGCGCGCGCATGCATGCATACCTGGTAAGATAATTACAATGGATGACTGTATAGTACAGTGTATAAGTGAATATGAATTACACCCTCCCCCCAATAACTTTAGACACCCCCTTCGACTACATTCCTGGCGTACTCCCTGGAGCAGGCCCAAAGCTGCCGCCTCCCTAAACCTTTTCTACGCTTCTATTAGGGGCTGGATGCAGTTAATTGTTGCACAAAACCCAAATATGCTTCCAAAAGATCAAGTGTTGTTTCGCCGTGCTTATATGGAGAACTCTAGAAACACTCCGATAATGGCGCAGGTTCATTACTTTCCGTTGGTCACGATATCAGCGCCATTGGTCAGTCTATTTTATTTAAAGGTCTTTGGTGTATATACCCTTGGCTTCGAGTGAGAGAATTGGACTCCGAAGAAGAGGATAGAAGTGTGTTGTGTGGGCGAACTCTGAACAGCGTGGTTGATAGTGCAATAAGTAGCGCCTAGAGACAAGGTAGGTTAGTTTTTCCGATTTTTAAAAAGCCTTTATCTTATAATAAACTGTTGACTTAAGTTTAAGTTGTTTCTTGTGTCTACGAAATAAGATGATATCGCAAGGATTTTGAAACAATGTGAGGGGCGGCTAAGGCCTCCATGGCGTCGTTAGGCCTAACTGTCATATGTATATATTATATATGCCCTCTTCGAGAGATTGCTTTACGCCGATTTTGGGTCATAATTTACACTTTAAGCGTATGTTTATTTTATCTGAATTTTCCAATTACTTAAAGGAGGCTTCTGTCATACGTATATTGTTCCTGACGTAAGCCTACGTGGACTAACATAAAGCAGGTATGTGATGCGCAATTCACATGTCATTTGTTTGCTTTGAGCTGCTAGTGCCCAGCACGCTGCTGTTAAAGTGTAATTTATCGATTTGGGATTATATTCAACGCTCTCGCATGAATTTCTTCCATTGTTTCGGTTGTGAAACTTTTTTTTTCTAAAACTCGAGACTTCTGGAAATTATTGTACAAGGGTACATCATACCGCAGCCATAAGGATGTATGTAGGTTGGAAAATAGTAGTATTCTTATGAAAATTAATTAATTATCTCCTGGTTTAAGCGCTCAAATATTTGTGAAAATTCATTTTTAATCACCGAAAGAAAATTATAAATATATTTGGAAAATTGTCAATTCTGTCATTGTTTCCAGATGTAAACAACAGTGCGCAGAGCAGTGAACAGCGTTCATCTTCTATGGATATTCTTGTTATTGTTTTAGGTATTTACCTACACAGTATGCGAATTTTATGCCAATAATATTAACTTAAAAATATAAAAACTTACGAAGAGGCAATAAGAAAATTTATAAATTTCACGAAATATTTATTTCTCCAATACTAGTTACAATTTGCGATTTGTGAAGGTAAGTCTATGTCCTGTGAAAAAAATGTAAAAAAAACTGTGACCAAGTGCCCATGCCACAAAAATTGTTTTACTTTTATGAAACTACCATAATAATGTACATTCAAATAAAACTAAATTTAAGTTTAGACTAACAGAATAAAATACAAAAAAATTCAAATATGTTGAAATTTGAATTTATTCACAGCAAAGAGAAAACAAAACCTCGGGCAAATTTGACCCCCCTTAGTCTTCCAAGGGCTAAGAGAAATATGCGTTTCCCGTATACCCACCGCTAACCTTCGGCCGCACCTTTCCCTCCCTCTACCAACAAGAAATAAAGATATAGCCTATACGTTTTGTATTTTTTTATTATATTTCAGACAATGTTTACTGAAAAGCTGTCACCTCCAACTAAAAAGAAACGGAAAAGCGGAGCTCAGTATTGGAAGGAAAAACGATGAAATGTACTAGAGGAGAGCTCAAAGACATGGAGCAAAATATCACGATATTTCTCAAGTGAAAAATCATGTCTTGTTTTCATCATCAGACGAAGGTGTAACGTGTGCAACTGATAGGGTTGAATTAACATCAACAGCTGGGACTGTAATTGGTACAACTCAGCTGCTTCTTCTAGTGTTGCACTTGGTAACGCCGAAGAAAATGCCGGTGGAACAAGCGATGTGGCTACGGATTTACTCCCATCAGCTGGCGTACCTGTAACATCTGGAACACCTGAAAGTGTGCAAGACAAATCATTAAGTGTAGTGACAAATGAACGTGTGTTTTGGTCTAGTGATAACAACTGGATAGTAGGCACATTTATAAAAAAAAATCATCCAATTCAGCCAAAGCAGAAATCAGAAGTGAAAGGAGCATTTAAATCCAGAGCTAATTTTCTTCAGAAAGACAGATGATGGGAAAGAAGAATTTCAAAGGAATTGGGTGACCTACAATGAAGTATCACAGAGGTACATGCAGTTCCTTGAACTAACTAACTAACTTTGTGACTAACTAACCTTGAACTAACTAACTTACATTCTTTTATATTTCCATCACACAATTAAATTTAATAGATCCCTTCAAAGGTTTGAGGTTTTTAGTTTATTGTGTAAAGTGGGTGTATAAATTATCTTAGACTACAACAGCTTGTTACAATATCCACGTAATGTTTACATTCTTACCCACATACAGGGATGATTGTAACACTCCAGATGCTTGGATTTTCTGTTTTATAGCTTATTAACAACTGCAGTTCAACTGCTCAACCTGTATCTATGTAATCCTAAGGGATATACCTAATAAATTATAGAACAGAAACAAATCCATTTATTATCTTATAGTGGTGAGGTTGAAAAATAGAAAAAAAAATGTTACAGCGATACCCACTCTGCCCTAGTTTATGCAGTTCATGATTGTGCAATCTTCTTCACTCACCTATAATGATGAAAAAGTTAACAAAAACTAATCAATTTAGAGTTTCCTTTATTTAGTCTCTGTAGGCGTCACTGAAAACAAATACTAATGCGAGATTTGTAATACGTTGTAATTACGTTGTATTAATACGTTGCCTCTTTTTTTATTTCAGTTTGTACTGCAGTGAGTGCCTTGTGTTTGCTTCCGGAGAAACTACTTTTTCTTCAAAGAATGGCTGTAATTCATGGAGGCACATCTATGGGACGGTCCAGGAACATGAATCGTTTCAAATACACGAATCTTCTTCATCTACATATCTAGCGAAATGTTCTGGTAAAGACGTTTAAGCTCGTTTATCTGGTCCTCAATAAGATATGAAATAGAGAAGTTGCTATTCGTAGACATGCTGTTGTATGTGCTGTAAACGCAATTAAATTAATTGGCATGCAGGGTTTAGCGTTTAGTGGTGATAAACATGAAGCAGCATATGATATCAGCGATGAGACTGATTCACGGAAACTTTATCGAGATTATTAAACTGTTGAGTAAGACAGACCCAATATTAAGGCAGTATCTTGATACAATTATAAAAGAGAGTCGAAAAAGACGTAGAAAGCAACAAACAACTGGAATCAAAGGCCGCAGGTCTTTGTTGACTCTCTTAAGTCCAACAACAATCAGCAAAATCATTACTTTTTTGAACAAGGCCATAAGAAATAAGTGAAGGCATTAGAACAACTAGTCCTTACGCAATCGCGATGGACACATCGCAAGATATCACCAAGATTCGTAAAGGGAACAGGTTATCCCAAATCGAGGCTTTTTGCATTCGGATACCATCGGCTACGGTCGGAACTGTGATGTAGCAGAAAGACCCATGTGTCAAAAACTTTCTGCTATCTTGTCAAAGGGTGCGTGGGTGCGCTGTGAAAGAATGTTAATTGCCTAGGAGCTCTTTTGTCACCCGTGTGTATTTTCAACGAAAAGCAGTTCTGTAATTTTCCGAGTTAAAAAAAATAATTGATTGTCTGTGTAGGTGCGTGTGTGTGTGTTGCTGTGTGCATGTGTGATGAAGAATTTTAATTCCACCATGTAAAAGGCGTTTGTGTGCGTATTATTCATGACATGGAAGAAAAGCAATGGTTTTGTTATTGTGTTTGTGGGAACGTGTGTCGATGTACCTAGGTAAATATACTCGTATTTTTTAATGAAATCATTTTTAAAATTCGTTCTTTTTACTTGTAAAATAGTTGTTTTAATATCAATATGCCTGGTACGCGATGTACTGTTGCAGTATGCAACAATAGTCTTGCGAAAACGAAACAAGACGTTCACAAAAACAATATTAAATATTTTAATTTCCCCAAAAGTGCAGAATTAAGGAGGCAGTGGCTTCAGCGATGTAGACGTAAGGGCAAATGGAATCCAGATTCGTGTAGGGTATGTTCAGAGCATTTTATTGCAAGTGATTTTGAGAGGGACCTGAAGAACGAACTTTTGGGTCTTCCTCTTGTTTTAAAACTGAGAAAGGATGCCGTTTCTTCTGTGAATTTGGGAATCATTCAAGACACCTGCAAAGAAGAACTATCTCACGACAGAGCAAGAAGAAAAGAGAAACGAGATAATAGGAAGAGTGTTGTCCAATTGTTGCAATGTTCACAGCATTCCATCGACAATATTCCAGCAAATGAATCACAACAGGATAACGAAGTAGCAGGCTGTTCTCAAAATGTCTTCGAAGCTCAAATAGAAGAATTGAAAAAGGAACTTCTTGCAAAAAAACTTACGAACAAAGTACTCAAATGCAAGCTTCAGACGGCGGAAAGGAAATTGACGCAACGAAACACATCTCTAGGTAATCTACGAAAGTTACTTCTACAGTGTAGGAAGGAAAAGAATGCGATTTCTCTCTCCCATGAAAAGTTAGTAGCTGGACTTAAAGGTATTTTTACAGATAATCAAATCAAAATACTAACCAACAAACAAAAGCGTGTAAAGTGGACTGATGAAGACATTTCTATACCATTCACGTTAAGGTATTTAGGGAAGAAAACGTACATTTACATGAGGCAGAAATTCAGCTATCCTCTACCCGGTCTCTCCACTTTACAAAGGTGGGCTTCAAAATTAGATATGCGAGGAAGAACCGGTATCTTGCATGACACATTGCGTATGATGAAAGTTGCTGCGGTAAAATATCAAGAGGTGGACAAAGTTGTTGTTCTACAATTTGATTAAATGAAAGTTAAAAGTGTGTATGAATATGATCGTTTGAGGGACGAAATAATTATAGAACCTTTTTCAAGAATGCAAGTTATAATGGCCAGGGGCCTATTTAAAAACTCGAAACAATTAATGTATGTAAATTTTGACCAAAATATTACCAAAAATATTCTGGATGATATGGTTGTTCGTCTGTCTGAGATAGGGTATAAAGTAATAGCGTGTGTGTGTGATATGGGTGGAGCAAATCAAGGGTTGTGGAGGCAATATGGAATTGGAATAGAGCAAACGTATTTTCATAATCCATTCAGAAGAAAAAATATATTTTTATTGAAATTGAAACGCAATTGGTTCCTCGACACTGGATTTGAGTTCCCTAACGGCAGTATTGTTTCAAAAGAACCTGTGAAATTTTTAATCGAGCATGACAATAATGAAATTAAAGTGTGCCATAAACTGTCACATACTCATGTGAATTGTGCAGGCACGGAAAGGATGAACGTGAGGAAAGCAGCTGAATTAATGTCTCATACTGTTGCGACTGCTCTTCGTTATTTCAGACCTGGAGATGATCCCGACACGGCCGAAACGACAGCAGATTTCATAGAAATAGTAAACAACTGGTTTGATGTAATGATTTCGTACATCCGAGCTACTTCTGGACCTTTCGCTAAAAGTGCATACGGTCTGCAGTTAACAGAACAAAATAATATCTTGGACAAAATGTACAATACTGTCAACAACATGTTATGTCGAGGCAAAAAGCGAAAACAAGTATTTCAGTCTGCCATTTTAGTATCTATTATATCTGTTAAAAATTTATTAGAGGACGTACAGAAGATTGGAATGAAATATTTATTAAAACATCGCTTAAATCAAGACTCACTAGAGAACTTCTTTTCTCAGGTTCGTTCTCATGGAGGACTTTATGATCACCCTACACCAATTAGTGCTCTGTATAGAATAAGAATGATTATCTTAGGAAACAACCCTGGTGTTCCGGAGACACACAAAAGCATCGTGAGTCTTGCCAATGATGAGGAATATATTTCATCCAAGTTACTGCAAAAATGTGGGGTTGTATTTAATAATGAGAAACAGATAGAAGTTGCTCCTAGTAATGATGTCCCTATTCTTGATCACGATTTTGACACGACCAAAAGTGAAATGAAAGAAGATGAATTATTATATATAGCAGGCTGGATGGCGAAAAAACACAAAAAAGTTCATCCCCATTTGGGTGAACATACTTACCAAATTCCTTCTGATCATACTTCTACACGACCTTGAATTCAAAGTTTGTCCTACGGCGGACTTATGCAACCCACAAAACAATGGTTAATGTGTGTTAAAGAAATGGAAGAACAATTTTGCGCATATCATAGAGAAACAATCCGCAGGGGAGAGGGTGTTATGAAAAACCTAGTCATTTATTTTCACAAAAAACTTGAACTTAAGTTCAGATTTAGTGACTACATTTGTAAAAATGCGAACATTTGCGAGAATTAAATATTTGAACAATTCGTGCAAGAAGACAAGTGTTGAAAAAAAAAAAAAAAAGATGGGAGTCTGCAGCATAAACGGAAGAAAAAGATGAAAAATCTTGTCCAGTAAGGTAAGTTTGGAAGTAACTTGTAATTGGCAGTGATATTTAAATGCTTAGTTTTGTGATACATATTCTCTCTCTCTATTTCTGTGTGTGTGTGTGCTCAAGTGTTTTTTTTTTTTTTGCTTTCAAACATGTTTTTTATTGTTTTTGTATATGGTTTAGAAGACAAAAAAAGCGCTGACCGTTGACGCGAGCATCCACATCCCTCGTACAGGAATAACATACACAGCAGCAGCAGCCGACAGAAACTCGGGTCTCTATTTGACGTCACGCCGTGCCAGCCTATGACCGTACGGCAGGCTTTAGAACTAACCTTTCCCCTTTACGAATCTTGAGACATCACGACCACTGACCAGTGTGTTGTCACTGTAAGATACATATCTAAAGAAGGGGATATCACTGAAAGAATCATTGGAATAATCAAAGTATCTTCTGAAATGGGAGAAGATATGTGCCATGAACTGAAAAACGTGCTTTCCGGAAATGGCATTGACATTTGTCTATGCATTGGTGACTCCACGGATGGGACAAGTAACATGCAAGGACGGTACAAGGGTGTTGTAGCTTTCTTGAAGAAAGGAAATATGAATCATATGCATGTATGGTGCAGTTCTCATGTGCTAAATCTGTTTGTCTGTGATGTTACTTCTTCAGTTGAACCAGCAGTTACTTTATTTGGGACGCTGAAATTAGGTTTTTTTTTGTTATTCATATAAAAGAGCCAAGGAATGAGAAGATGCTTTGGAGAATCGGTTCGGAAGCGCGAAATTAATACGCCCTACCGCAATCGGCGATACAAGGTTCCTTAGTAAAGAAGCAGCTCTAACCAAGATCTTTGGAAACTTCACTAAATGGACTAATGAAGTAGGTGTTAATGCTCGAAAACAATCTACAGAAAAATGTATCCTCATAGAACTTATCATGGTTCTTGATACCATCAGCCACTCATCGCGCTCCAACGCCGTTACTAGATTTGATGCTGCTAATATTTTGCAGTATTTCGTCAGTTACGAGAATGTTGCTACAGCGTTCATTTATCTGCGGGTGTTTTTGATTGTCAATCGCGTCAACTTTATTGCAAAGTTAGAATTTGCATTATATCAGTCTGGAATATGATTAACTCTGTCACACAGAAACTGAAAGAGATTGGCAGAGACTTCACAGTGGTTCTTACTGCAGCAGCCAATTTTATTGAATCTGTTAACAAGCTGTTTGAGGGGCTTAATTCCAGTGTGAAAGTTAACAGTGAGATTACAGATAAATGAATTTCAATGGCGAAAATTCTACCTGGTGAAAAGGTAAGAGATGAATCAACACAACTTGGAACTGCGACTGATCGCTTCAGAATAAACGTGTTCAACGCAATCATGGATACTGCCAGTACAAATATTGAGACCCGTTTCGCAGCACACAAAGAACTTTATGCTGACTTGTCCTGTTTAGATCCAGCCAATTTTGAAGACTTTTCCAGATGGAATACTGGATAAAGTCACTGAACTTTTCCAAACGGATGTCCCTACAGTAAGAGAGCAACTCTTCAGGTTTTCCAATCAGTGGGAACACTTAAGTAGAAGTCAGTTGGACGATGTAACTTACGCATATAAAGGCAATTAAGCACTCCAAGAAGATGATGAGATTGATGATCTCTTTGAGGTAGATTCTGGGGTACCAGATTCAGAACAAGAGAAAGTTTAAAGAGATCAAACATGTGACAAGAAGAAATTCTGTATCAAATGTGTTTATTGTTATTTTCTTGTCCTCTTAAAGTACAGGCTGTTTGATTCACAATTTGACACTTTGTTCAGAGTGTAAAGATTCATTTTAACCATTCCTGTTACACAGGTGTGTTGCGAGAGGGCGTTTTTAAAACCAAGGATAATAATGAACCGTTTGAGGAGTTCATTGAGTCAGGTCCATTTGGAAACGCTCTTTCTAATGAGTTTCGAGAGAGAGCTCACCAGTAAAGTCGAACCAGAAAAAGTGAGACTATTTGTGTTCCACATTTAAAGGGATTGCAAGATATCTGTGACTATTCCCTCTGTTAAAAGGAATATATTTAGAAGCCTGTTGTCTTTGCTTGTCATTTTGTATTCTACCAGGTAATTACAAATGTAGAAATATATCAGTTTTGTAATATATTTTAGTTATAATTCAATATGTAATAAAGCGTATAAAAATATCAGTTCTGTATAAGTTTGTATCAGTTCTCTATAAGATGTGAATTGCATGTTTGTTATGTGATAATGTAGAAAATATCATTTATGAGGTTTCTGTCATACTCTACTCTGTAAGTATGAAAATATCCATAAGTTTTTCTGAATCCATACATTGATTGCTAAAAGTTTGTAATGTGTGTAATTTTTTGAAATGTCAAATAAACATTTTTTTTGGAATTTGATTAATTTTTTAAAGAATAGTAAAAGTAGAGGATAGTCAAAGTTAGTTGAAGTCAGACTATGCTCTCAAAACATTTGCTATTGACGAAAATTATACCTTTTTAAATATCTTTCTAGTGGTACGCCCCCTTTCATGAAATTTGCCCGATTACAATCTTAGAGCCAGTACGGGCCTGACCTGATGTAAGATTAATGAAATCGCCATAACTAAGCTGTGCAGGTCATGTAGCTCGGATGGGAGAGAAAGGAAGATTATATTCCATCGTAGTTTGTAAGCCGAAGGAAAACAGACCGCTAGGAACAGCGAGACAAAAATAACATTAGAAGAGAACTTCGAGAAGTAGCTGATTCTGATGAATACTGGCTTGATCTTGCTCAGGATAGAATCCTATGGTGAACGTTTGTTACTGCGACGATGAACTTGCGAGTTGCATAAGCCATAGAGTAAGTAAGTGAGTAATTATGAGAAAAGAAATTGACTAATATTCATAATGACAGTCAAAGAATTATTTTTCATTTCATTTTGTTGTTAAAATTTTCCATTATAGTTTATTATCGGTTTCTCCTTATTGATGAAAAAAAAATCCAATAATCAAGAAACTTTTTAAATCTTTAATTTTTATTCTTATTCTTATCTATAAAAGAGATTCATTGTTTCAAATAAAAAATATATTTTTTTGTTCTCGGCTAGTGGCGCATATATATATCAAATTCAGCCATTTTCTATCCACTATTGCTGCTATCCTCATCCATGTAGCTCCTGAAAAACGCATGATTTCATCTGCCCATCTTACATTTGGATGTCGTTTCGGTCGTTTCTTTTCTTTATGTATCCAATGTAGTACATTTGTCATCCACCTTCCATCTGTTCGTCTAGCTATGTGACCGGCCCATCTCCAATTCATCTTCTTTGCGACCTGACTACATCCTCTACCTAAATTTGTGCGCGAATCCATTCATTTGTCTTCCTGTCCGTCCTGGTTATTCCTAGCATGCATCTTTCCATTGTTCTTTGTGTGACTCTCAATCTTTGAGTCGTTTGCGCATTCAATGTCCAAGTTTCACAGCCGTACATCATCGCGGGTAAGACACTATAATTATAAACTTTACGCTTCAGACACATTGGTAGTTTTCATTTGAAAATAAAGTATAGTCTTCCAAACGAACTCCACGCCATTTTACATCTTCTATTCATTCCATCAGCATTCGATGTTTGAGCTGACCTAGGTAAACATACTTATCAACTATGGCTATTGGCTCTCCGTTAATCTTTACTTCCTTCTTTGTAGTTCTTCTGCACTTGAAGTAAACAGGACTATATCGTCAGCGAACCGTAGGTGATGAAGATATTTGCCATTAATTTTTATTTCGACTTCAACCCAGTTCAAATTTTGGAACACTCTCTCCAGGATCGCACAAAGCAGTTTTGGAAAAATTGAATCTCCTTGCCTTACCCTCTTTCAAACCTTAAAATTTTCACTTTCATGATGTAGTCTAATAATAGATGTGGCAGTTGAGTAAATGTTTCGCAGTAACTTGATGTATGCACTTTGGATGCCTTGATGTTCAAGTGATTTAAGTACTGCTGACAAGGAAACCGAATCGAAAGCTTTCTCGAAATCTATGAATCCCAAACATAGTAGAAGTTCATATTCATTAGTTCTTTCCATAACTTCATTCAATTGTGTGTATGTGGTTCATTGTGCTAAATCCACGACGAAATCCGGCTTGTTCCCTTCCTTGGTTAAAATCTAAGTCTCGTTCAATATGATTCAAAATAACTTTAGTGAACGTTTTGTATAGAATTGACAGTAAACTATAGTCTGTCTGTAGTTTTCGACGCGTTCTTTGTCCCCTTTCTTGTACAACAAGATTATTGCAGAATAGTAGAGTAGTTTACCTTTTCTATACCGCCATAGGGAAAATAGCATGGTGTTCAACAGAGTGTGACTCCCCTTATTAGCGTGACGATCTAGCGTATCGAATTGAATGAAATTAGTTTGTGAATCAACTGTGACGGTAGCGAGCCAGATAGAGTTAAAAATTATTTGAATGAAAATATTTTATTGTAATGTTTGTATTATTGAGAAGGGAAGATATATTAAATAATGCTGATTCAATTTCTAACGACATGCTAAGATTTCAATACCATTCCAAGATTGATCTTCCCAGAGTCTGTTTTCCCGATGTATCTTAAGAATTTTGATTACAGTCGAACCTACGTATGTCTTCAAAGTGTACTTTTAATGAAATCGCCAAGACAGATTTGTATATTGACATAGAGTTCTGGACTTCAACCTGGAATCGAACTGACACCCATTTTGTTAGCCTTCCTGTATGCTAGATTAAAGAAACGAACCCAGGTGAATTTGCACGGGAATCCCTCAGATTGGTCTACAAGTTGCAATAATAATGTCTAAAAAGGAAAACTTACTGCCTATGCCCTTCCTATGTAGTGACAGACAAGGTAATATAACGTAAGATCTTAACGCAGACGAGGAATTCTTGAAATTTAACTTCCAGAATATAAGTCTGGTTTACGGTAATGTTGTCAAGATTCTGATACCGGAACTGCCTCGGAGTGATTTGGAGTCGGGGTCAAGACTCGAACCTGCGTGCCTTTTGGAAGTATTTTTGTGTTAGTTGCGTTGCCACAGAGAAAATAAAGGTTTCTAATCAAACTAAGAGAGTACATAAAATGTTTAATTATCCTTACATGTTTTGGACTCTAAGCTTGCAAATGAAAATTAATGGCTAAACCCCGTCTCGTGTCGTGACGGCTATGAACTAAACCAAAGTACTGCCTATGCCCTTCCTATGTAGTGAGAGACTTGCTATTGGACCCTTGTTTAAAAAAAGTAGCTAGGTCCATTTCATGTAAAGGGAAACTTGGTGTTACGGTGGCGATGAACTAAACCAAAGTACGAGGACCGCGGTAGCTCAGTTGGTAGAGCGCTCACCTCTGGTGCTAGGGGTCGTCGGATCAATCCCTGCTCATGCTATGTGGGCTTTGTGGTGGACAAACACCGTGTGCGTGGGTTTTTTCGGGGTGCTTTCACTTTCTTCATTCCACCAATTCATCCCATCATCATCCATAAGGCCTGAGCCATAGTTGCCTAAAGGCCTTAAAATAAATTCATTCATAAACCGAAGTACTACCTAAGCCCCTTTCATGTAAGGGAAACTTGGTGTTACTGTGGCAATGAATCTTTTGAAAAAATGCCTAATCCCGTCGCATGTTGTGGGGAACTAATGTTACGGTGGCGATGAACCAAGTCATTGTTAAAAGCTACCTAAGCCCCTTTCATGTAAGGGAAACTTGGTGTTACTGTGGCAATGAATCTTTTGAAAAAATGCCTAATCCCGTCGCATGTTGTGGGGAACTAATGGTACGGTGGCGATGAACTAAACTAAAGTACTGCCAATGCCCATCCTATATTGTGACGATTCATGTTGTTACTGTTACGATGAACTTGAAGAATTTTTCGCAATGCGAAAAGTACATTATTTTGCACGAGTGTAGCAACGTTTCCCACTAGACCACGGAGAAAAAGAGTACTTGGTGTGCCGAATGGAATCCAACAGATCTGAATTAGATTGGTAATGTTATGGAAGTCTGTTGCGTCGATAAACTTTTGATAATTTTATCGATTTTATTAGACTATACAAGATTCGCGTCTATTGAACATCCGAAAGGGAGAAACGGTTGGATGATTTAAGTTGAAGAAACGGTTGCATCCGGGTGACTACGTAATTTTGGTGAAAACAGCTGTCGGAATGAAATTCATGATGCATGTTGCGAAGTAAAGGGGGATATTTTAAATGACGCTGTAACGTTAACAGGTGGGCCTTTTAAAAAATTTAGTTTGCTCTTTAAACTATTGAAGAAAGAGAGGGGAAGCAAAGGGAAATAAGACAAACATATGTTTCAGTTTGAGTGTTTGAGCGTCATTATTTGATCCGTGTTTGTTGGTGATAGAACTGTTTTGTGATAACTGTGTCTTTGTTATCAATAACTGAGATAATTGGTAAGTACATTTAGATAATTGGTATTATTTTGTTTCTTTCATGGTACAGAAACGTAAATTGAGTTTCATTTTTAAAATTGAGAATCCCAAAAAGAAATCAAAGCATGCAGTAATGTCCACATAAATACAGGGAGGCTTAGGATGTAACTTTGACCTTTGATGGGATATAATTGTTGATTTAGCTAGGTTAGGCCAAGTATATGTTTGATGAAACGGAAAGCCTAGAAACGGTCAGCCATGGGGATCGAACTTGGGACCTTTTGAATGTTAGTTTCCTTTGCTGATGGAACACATGAACGTTGATTCTTTCTTAAATAAGGATAAGATGTTGCTACCATTGAAGAAAAATAAAAATAATGAGAACTGATGTCGGAGTGTGCCAGGTTTAATTTTATTTTGGCTTACATCTGGTTGATATTTACGTACTTTGAATTTGATGCAACTTTTTAAAAAAAAAGTGGTACCAGGAAAACTAGTGTTACAATTGTAAAGAATAAAAGCCGGCCGGGTGGTCGACCGGTTTGCGGCGGTAGGCTATTGACTCAACGGTTTCGGGTTCGAGTCCCGTCAGGGGCATGGGTGTGGATTTTAACACTTAACAGCTAAAGGCAAATCGTGACGGGCCGAAGTCCAACGTTACTAAAATTGGGCCATATAAAAATAAAGTTTAAAGTAAAGAATAAAATAATATATTTAACTGGATAAATGCAAAGCCCATGGTTTGTTGAACCTCAGGGTGGTTGACAAGTTGAACCGTGTGGACGCTGAATTAAATATTTGTTTAGGAGCCCACTTTGCAAAGAATAATTATAGGTTTATAGTTAATCTATACTTTTTGAAAGCTTGTTAATAACCACTTTGATCTGTTTCCGTTGTAAAAGGAATGTATATTATAGTTTATGGTTATTTAGTTTAAACGTGTAGCAGAAATTTTCTAATGTGATCGAAAAGTAAGAAAGGTGAATAGATTATAATTTTGGAATGAAGGGACGTAGAAGCAGCAGGTTTTCACTATTGTCCATTGAAAAAATCAACGCGTAAACATACAAAAGATGATCCATATTCCGGAATTTCCGGATAAAGTCGTTTTCGGAATACTCATTTCCGGAAGTCGGAAAAATTTCCGAGCTTCAGAAAACTGTTCCCTGACATTTGATTAGTGATACTGAAAAAAAAAAAATCATGGAAAAAGGACGACTAGAACCGATATTATGCCTTGTAAAGACAGTAATGTGTGAATTTTCGGATTTCTGAAAATAATTCAAAGTCAACAAATTTTAGGGCGGTGTAACTTTTGAACGGAGAGACATAGAAGCATCGAGTTTACACTAGTGTCCATTAAAAAAATTAGCGCGTAAATATACAAAAAATGGTTTGTAGTCCGGAATTTCCGGATAAACTCGTTTTCGGAATAGTCATTTCCGGATGTTGGAAAAATTCGCAAGGTTCAGAAAAATTGCCATCTTTAAATAAATATTGTGGACGAAAAATAATTTTGAATGCCATTTAAGCGAAAGAGCTGCAATTTGGCACAAAGATGGATACTAAAATTATTGAGAATAAGGGAATTTTTAATTGTTGATTAAATGCATTTAAGTATTGTAGAATTAAAATAGTTTTATTATTATTCTTTACAGATTGAAACTCATTTCCTGTGAAGGTGAAGTTTGACATTGAAACGAATAACGAGCTATTCCCCAGAGTTTGAAGCATTATTCCCCAGAGTTTGAAGCATTATTGGACATCTATACTTCTAATACAAATTTCAATTTGTAAAGTGAATTGAAGCTAAGTTTCTGCGCATGCGCATCATCCTGTAGGGTTCAGAAGCAGTTAAACAGTGGTGAACGTTTCAAAGATAGTTTGGTGGTAAACACATTGTTCAGTGTTGTTGCAATGGAAGGTCCACGCTTCGCAAAACTCATAAATGAAAACGAACCCTGTTTTTGCACTGCGGACTTCATATTTTTTGATTGTTTTGAAGAAATGCTAAAAGACTTTAACATTGAAAACAATCTTAAATGTATGTTTTGTTATTATATGTTCGAAGAAGAAAAAGGTGGATGTACTTGTGGACAATTTGAGAACAACGAATATGTGCTGCATGTACTAACAAATCCAGATTCCGTTCACGTATTGTACGAACTTTTTAAGAACCTACATTTCTGTACGCGAATGAATTTTGTACAGTTCCATCGTTGTGTATCAAGAGTGGTATCCCGGCATTTGGACAATGTTCGCAGTATCCTACAAGCAAAAGTAAACCAAGTGAGTGACAGAACGGTGTAAAATTCCAGTATTAGTGTAACATAACATAATTAGTATGGACTTTTTAATATTACGAATGAGAAACCTAAGTATTTTACCATAGTTAAGGCGTCTGGGCTAACCATAATTGTAATGTTTTTGTTTTATTTAATAGAAACGTGTTACTTTTTTTATTTGCATTTTTACTGATTTCATATGTATTGAGAATGACACAGCCTTTCTTTAACGAGGCATGGAGCTTGGATGTGCAAAAGACACCTTTGATTGTACGTTTTGTTGTCAATGGGGATGCATTTGTCTTTATTTATGAATGCAAGATTAACAAACACCAAATAATAGGATGTTATGTGCAAGATCCAACAATACACAATTCTATAAACGTGATTAACAACTTCTTGCAAAATTAAGTGATATTTGTTTTTCCTGTGAACTATTCTTTTATAGTGGACAGTACTTGAACTTAAAGACTTTTTTTATACTCAGTGATGAAACTGAACCTAAAATTACTTTATTGAATGAAGTGATGTAAATTATAGTGATAGTGGTGGTTTTCTTTTTTAAATAAATACTAAAGCAAAATAGTAACGTGTTTTATTTTTTTTATGTTCATTAAGAACCATGCTCAGGTATGTACTATCTACTTCCAACAGCATATTCAGCAAATTTAAATTAGACAGGCAACTACCACCCTAACCGCTACTTTCTCTATCCTCGACCCTATTATATCCTGTCATGAGTTTCTTATTTTTTCATTTAGTTCGTATTTTAGTTGATTGACCAAGTTCGAATTCTCCTAATTTCTTGTTCTCTACAATGAACACCGAATCTTTAAATTACTTAAAAGCCAATTTTCTTAAATGTTTCGAAATGTTGTTATAACAAAATTCAAATTCGGTTGAGTCATTTGATCTATAAAATTTTCATTATGCACTCTTCTCCATTCTCCAGTCATTTCGTCCTGTTTCGGCCCCTGGATCTTTCTCAAGACCTTATTTTCAAACACTTCCAAGCTCTAGAGTGAATAGAAAACATAGTTGTGGCACAGAAACCACATTACATGCTTCTGCTAAGATCAAGGTGTTACTTTGGAGGGAGTCTGCTTTTGGATGTCCACAATTTACATAATTTCTAACTACCCAAGCCAGATTTACCTATAGTTTTCAAAGCATTACTTATCTATGAATCAAGTACTACAAAGCTGATGGTCTCTTTTGATAAATGAGTTTCTCATGATTTTGTTCGTATCTTCTAAGCCTCCTTAACGGAAAGCACTGCGTTGGTAACTATTTTATACAGTTCCTTCATTAGCTAATAAGTTTTAAATTCAAGCCTATTAATTAACATGCCACAAATGGGACATGAACCCGCAACCTCACGAACGACAGCCCCCACGCTTTTAGTCAAAAGGACTGCACGGTTGGAAAAATAACACTGCTCAAACTCATGTGGCTTCATCTTGAGTCACCCCCAAAATAGTTTTGCGAACAGTATTTGTGAGAGATCTAATAATTACGAGTTGCTAGCAATTCTTGGAAAGACAAAGTTGTTCTACTCAACCTAATGGAACTGAAAATAGTTAGCTACAGATTGGCCTCTTTAATCTTTTTCGTGTACCTATCTAGGAAAATAACTTCAAAAATCTATCCTCGGATGCGGGTAGCACATAGAATGTCTGTCAAAAGCTGCCTTAACCCAATATGAAATTGCTTTAAAGATCTTCATAATCACATACTTTGCAACTATAGATCCCTCAAGCTTTACAGCAGAATACAGATGTTTAAACACGATCATACATAGTGCACCAGGCACTGTATAGACTAACTTAGATCCTTTTTTCTCCAAAATATATTTCATAATTCAAAGATGTTTTAGAAACATCTGAAGGTTGGCCTATCAGAACAGTTTATAAAAAATCAGTTTGTTACTTCTCACCAAACATTTCATTTAGATATTGCAATCAGTGTTTCCAACTCCTTTTGTAAATAACATCTTTAAATTAAGCAAGTCAAATTCACCAGTCATGGTAGTTTTTTGTACCCTATAACTTCCCGGACTATGTAAAACTTTATTTTATATGATCCTTTGAAAATCTTAAAAGTTCACGTTTGTAAAATAATAATAATTAAGGAAATTCAAATTTATCCTACGCGCATTGTAACAACACAAGACAAGTAAATTAAGATTGCAAACCAAGTATAACTTAAATAATATTGGATATTGGTTGGTCACAATTAGACCATTTACAGTTTTTCAAAAAATTCTCAAACATCGAAACCTAAACTTTCAAGTCGTTGACCTAACCATAAGGCGTACGGCTATCCAGCTGAGATTGTCAGAGTATGCGTCATGTAGGAAAGACACGTTTTGAAATCATTTACTAGCTTCAGCTTATTCTTTAAAGAATAGAAGTGTGAAACGCACCGTACGTCGAATAAATTTCTAATCTTGTACTTTGCAATGCTAGTAACTGGTACGTCATATTCTGTAATATAATTTGTGGTAACGTCACACATTCGTGATTAAAATTATCCAAGTCCATTGCACATGTTCTACATAGAAGCAAGTACTTCGGCGACCAGAGTTCTAACACTCAACGCTCATATGATACTAATCGCATACAAGAAATGACTTGAGCATACTCCAATAATTTGAAGTCATCCCTTAACGGTAGACAACCCAACAAGCAAGAAAGACAGGTGGGTTACCGAAGCATAAGGTGCAATATTTAACTTGTAGATTCTGTATTTTTTGTTTTGGAGACGAAACTTTATCATATGGGTGAAAAATATGTACGCAAATGATATAATAAGGCTTTTTCCATAGTTAGCCAAATAGCTTCGAGGTCTATAAACATCCACAACAGCAGCGGAAATTGTAATACAACTCCTTATTATCTGTAATTAAATATCGCACCTCTGAGTAAGGATGAATATCACACAGCAAATTCTTTATTCCAAACAGTAACAAGTTCTTCACATACGATGTACTATCATGAATCAGGTCTAGTCCTGAACGTAAAGTAATTTGCCTTTTCCGGCAAGGGAATGTTCCATAATTCTCATCCTGTAGATCTAAAATTTCAAATTTATATGTATTGTCACTCCAAAACATCATATCAATCACAAAACTCAAACATCCAGCCTCTTTGAACATGTCTAAAATTTCCTGTTTCTATTAGTTTTTTTTTCATCGGTTACAGGGATTTTAATTGTTTTCAAAACGAAAAATGGATAACTTATTGCCGAATACTAACAAGAAAACATATCTCCACGACAGCAAAAAGAAAAAGAGGAACTTGCATTTGCTATGGAACAGAAATAAAACGACTTGAAAAATTGAAACTAACTTCTTTTGAAATGTGTTTCCATTTCGAGAAACTGTATTAATATTTCTTTCATCCATACTTTTGTTTTGAACTAATATGATGTTCCCTCCATATTTAATTATTTTTTTGTCTTTCTGACTAACAAGAATTACAACAGTCTTAGATTTCTTTAGTTTCACTCGACATATAAATGTCTTTTCTGACTAGCAAGAATTACAATAGCCTTAGATTTTTTAGTTTCACTCAAAATATAAATGTCTTTTCTGACTGCTCCCTAAAAATTGAACATTTTTCTCGATCAAATGATTGTTTCAGTTTACTAATGATTGTTTTTAGAGACAACAACACAACATCTCAAAGAACGTCTAAACAAAATTGCAAATTTCATAGCGTCTAAACAAGAAATAGAACTTGCAATGACAAGAGTTGTAACGTTGTCCGAGAAGTTGTAACCTGCACAAAACAGATGTGCAGTCGTTTTCTTTACTTGAACATGAGCTTAAAATACTTTAGTTGTACTGGAAAGTTGTGATACACGTTTCTCAGGAACAGGACGTACATTTTCAGATCATAAACGCAGACTAATTTCCCTGGATCATTCATTGTCTCTCTTATTTCAAAATACGAAATCTCTCAAGTTGATTTTTAAAGTATTGAAAGAAGAAAATGCAATCACAAATTAAAACTTGTATTTGTACATTTTTAACATAATCTTGACCTTTTCCTAATATACAAAATATAAAAAGCAAAACGCATCAGTAAAAATCAAAAATGGAACCTGCATTAGTTGCTGGATAAAAGTACAAAACGCAGAACATAAAAATTTAAAACGTAACTTTTGTGAAATTCTTTTTCGTTTTACAGAAAGCTCTTGGAATATTTCACGTGTCAAGTCTTGTTGCATCTCTACATTTTTGACGAACACAATCTCTTCCATGCCAATTTTATCATTTGACCTCCAATGATAGTTATGGCTGACTATAGATTCAGTTGTTAGAGTAATTTTAACCAGTAGTTACCGACACTGAGAATAAATTATTCCTCCTGCAATTCAAGTGTC